>JAJJWW010002354.1:0-80599 GCA_023531295.1 Papaver armeniacum | reverse complement strand
CGCATGTGCTATCGGGAGCACAATGGAGGATGAGGGGCTTTCATGCTTTAGGTGGCTCTTTTATTCACTCTTGTGGGGTGCCTTGAGTAATTCCTATTACTACACAAGACCTAAGTTCGTAGAAAATCATTTCTCATCATTGTTTTATCCCTTCATCACCTGCGCTCCATTAACCTTCATGGAGGAAATTCGGATGAAATTGAAGCAATCGAGTTAGGTTGTTCTTGAGCTAACAGGAATGATGAATTTTAGATTGAGAAGCAACATGGGCTTTGGTGCTTAGACCAGATCGAGAAATAAGAGGAAATACGTATAATGGCTCAAATTTAATGGTGAATTGAGATGATTTGGTTTCGAAATTGAGTTAGGGTTTCGTAATTGAGGATGAAATCTGTGTTGTTAAGATGGGTTCCGATCCAAATCGAGAAATTATGATCGAGCGTAAATTGATGTTAGAATTAGGGTTTGCAACAGAAGAAGATGATGAAGCTCGGATGAAGAAGAAGATTTTTGTGGTCGTTGAATCGATGAGATGAGATTCGATATCTCGAGAATGGGTTTCTCTCGATCCGGGTGATGTGGTTCGAGATGGGTTTCATTGTGGATTCATAAAGTCGTAGAAGTTGGATCTCATGGTGAATCAGTAAGAAAGTGGTCTTTGCTCGACATGAAATGAGTGGAGCTGTTAATGGTTTGTGGTGGTCTGTGTGTGAATTACAGGATGGTTGTTGATGCTCATGGAGTTTGTGTTGAGCTACAATGCAAAGAGGAGAATGGGGGTGATATGCAGATGAAACTGTGTACTGAATTGGCTATGTTACAGTGGTTATGAAACTGCAGTTCAGCTCAAGGTGGTGTTTGAGTCTCAGGGAACAGGAAGACTCGAGCGAGATGGAGGCGAGAATTGTTTAATGTGGCAATGGGTCGCTACTGCTGTGTATGCTCACTTGTGGTGATTGTGGCATTGAACCGAGATGGCAAATGCTCGTGGTTTGCGAGTTATAGAGAATGGAGATGGCCGAGTTATATGAGTAATAAGGAGATGGCCCGATGACAAGTCAAGCCATTGCAGATGGTATAAAGGGTGGCAGCCGAGCCGTTGTTGCTGATGTGTGAAGTCAAGCTACATGTGAAGCAATGCAGTTTGCCATGAAGTGATTCTCGCATTTGAGATGGAGCAAATATTGAAAGCTCAAATTGAAGTGATGATGGTGAAGAGTGCCTCTCGTTGGAATTGTGCACTTGTCGGCAAGGCTAAATGGAATAGTTGAGGCATTGCAGGGTTGTCTGGGGATTGGAGTTAGCGCAAATGGGAGTTGATGGAGTGTTGTGGTGACCGAGTTGGATTCCATGGGAAGCTTGAAAGTGAATTGTCGATGGGGTTTGCTGCTGTTGTCTCGTGGTGGTCTTTGCTATGGTTTTAAGATACGGTGGTTTTGTGACTTGGGAAGTGATGGAAGCCTGGATGGAACCGGTGGTGTGATATGGAGAGTGGTGGATCAAATGGATGGCTCAGTGTTGCGGTTAAGTAGAGGCAGCCAAGTAAGGCAAAGGAGATGTAATTCATTAGTCTTTGTGGTCAGTGTGAATGAAATGGGAGAAGCCAGAGATTATGATGATCGGAAGTGCAAGACAATGAGCAAATTGGCTTGAAATAGTCTTAGATGGAAGGGCCAAGATGGTGGAAGGAAAGCACTAATGCACCATCCTAATGCAACAGGTGACTCGCCGCGCAAATGGCTCAGAGGCCAAGGTGACTCACCACCTGAGTCTGACTAACTATCTGATTCACCCATCTGACTCACTGACCAGGTTTGACTCGGTCTGACCGAGTTGACCTGGCCCGACTCGTTGAGTTGACCCGATCCGACTCGTTGACCTAAGACCGGCGGACTTTGCCGGTCACCCGAACCGATTTCCCATGACTTCTCCGGCCGATTTCCGCCACAATACCGATTTTCCTATGACGACTTTTTGGACTTATTTTCTACACGGGTTTCTCTCTATTATGGGCTTGGTGGATTTTTATCTAATGGACTTTGAAGACTTGACCTAATTTTGGAAGGAAAGAAAAGCTATAAAAGAAGAATTCTACAACTTTTGGGATACATCTTATTCTTGGAACTTTGGGGAGCCGCTTTTGTTTACGCTTCTAGGGTTTGGTTTTGTTCATCTTCTTCTTTATTCAACTTATATTTTTGTGATGAACTCCATAGCTATGAGTAGCTAAATTCTCTATTATTGGTTAAGGATGTAGTCCGATTTCTAAAACTTGTGTTTGCTTTATGTATTAGTTTTCTCTCTTGATTATCGTTCAATTCTCTACTGTTTTTATGATCACATGATTGAAGTATTGTGATAGGATTATGATGTTTGATTAGTTAAGTGGCCAATTAATTGAACTTGCATCTTAGTCCATAGCTATTTTAGGGTTTTTCATCAAGCGATAACCTTGAATACAAGTAGCATGATATGTTTACGGTTTGTAGTGATACACTCTCGTAATCATATGTAGAGTTTGACCATTGTCCGAATTGTTATGTGCAACGCATGACAATTGCATTGACTAGCCTATTTCTGAAACTTAATGCTCCTAGGAATTGAACTTGATTAGCGCAAGGCGTTAGGTTATTCTTTAGGTAGATTTCACATACGCAGCCCTAATGTGTGTGTTGAATAACTTAGGAAATTAATAGATTATCTTGCTCTCTTGATTCTCTAGGCTTTTGATAACACAAGAGATTAAATCGTAATTCTAATCATATATGCAAGCACATGTCTAAGATTGAAGATGAATTCTTTGACCAATATCTCTCTCCATTGATTACTTTCTACAATTTACTTTGCTTTTAATTTGTTTTTATTGCTTAAATAGAAATAAGAAATCCCCCCCAATTGGTTACTTTAAGAAATTGAATACGAAATAACTACAATCGCCTCTCTGTGGATACGAACTCTTTCTTATCATATACTTTAGGAAAGTGAAATTATTTTTGACGCATACGACAGCGATCAGAAGAAGAAGTTGCTCGATCTGTGATGAACAAACTTAAGGGCGTGTATTTAGTGATGCTGATTACATGGGTTAGAGCTCTGGAGGTGTTGCAGCTGATCAGGTGATGAATGGGTTTCGAATTGAGTCTCCGGAAGATCTGAAATGGTGTTGGCTTGGGTTTACAGTGCGTGTTGCTGGTAGCTGGAGATTGCAACTGTGATATGGAGGAGATTATGTTGGTACTGACAATAAGCTATGCAGGAAAGGGTTTAGTTGTGGCATTGAGGTTTACAGGGAATGGTAATTGAGCCAATGGTGATGACCAGGAATGTTGGTTGTCTAGCAGGGAAAGAATTGAGATGCTGCTGCTTGAACTGAAATAGAACTGGCATTGGTGCTGCAATGGCTAGGCAGAGCTGATGCTGTTATTTATAAGACTCAGGAACTGGAAAGATTGCAGGTGATGGGTTGGTTTGAGATCGATGGGGTTGATGAAGTTGTCTTAGCTGACTCAAGAAATTTGAGAAGATGCAGATGAATGGAGTTTGTTGAAAGGGACAGGTGCGGCTGAATGCGATTCAGGTGCAGTCACTGAGAAGTGGAAGAGCTAATGATGCCGCTGGCAGCTGCAGTACAGGAAGCAGGGCCATCGTGGCTGGATTTTCCCAGCTGAAGTGCAATGATGGTGCAGCACAAGTTCAGTCCAGTGCAAAGGCCTTGGCCACTCAGCCCATCCAGCTGAGTAAGATGATGATCCAGACCCTGACTCACCTGACTCGGTCGATTTGACCCAAGTTGACTCAGCTGACTCTCTTTTCCTTGACCCGTTAACTAACTGAAGACCGTAAGTTTGACCGTTATCTTTAACAGAATCATGACGGAATATTCCGTCTGCAGAGGAAAAGTTCAGGTGGCCGGCGACGACTTTTCAGGCCGGATTCCGGCCATAATACCAGCTTTCCGGCGACCAAAATTACAGATTTTTGTGTGGATTCTACTCATGGGTGTGAAGACTTGGACTTGGAATTGGATGGAGAATTTGGGTCAAATTTGGAAAGAGAAGATGGAAGATGAGGAAGGCTCAAATTTGGAAATTGAATTGCTAAAGGAAAGGGATTCTATTCCTTGGAAGATTTGGAGAACATTGAAGCCTATAAGTAGAGAAGTTCTCTACACACTTTGATATATCTTTACACACCTCTCTACACACACAACACTTGTGTTTTTGCTTTCAATTCTTCTTCTTAATTATTTGTGTGAACTTGAAAATTCTCCTTTTAATTATTTTGTGTGAATTTCAAAAACATGAGTAGCTAATTTTCTTATTGATTGAGGATGAATTCCTAGTTCTTAATATATGATTTGAGTTTTGTTTCAATTCTATCTTGAGATTTTTCACATGATTATCGTTTGTTTTTACTAATAGGAATGTTTATTCATTCATTCATGATTGATAGATTGTTTAGAGTGCACGCTAAATTGATTTGTTAATTCAACCTAATTCTAGTATAAGTTAGGGAATAAGTAATCGTTCTCGACACTTTACACAAGTAGAAAACACGAGACCTTGCGGAGGGATTCCGTGGAGCGATTGTGTGTAAAAACAACGCTAGAAAGTGGACCAAGCGAACCGAGTTTAACTACTAGTACTAAACCTAAATTCATAGATCTTAATGCATTCAGGGAATTACATCTTGTAAGCGAACCTCAAGGTGGTTCTTTTGAATAGAATCTGATAAATAAGCGGACTTGTTACTCAGTGAAATAAGGGATTTTGGGGCTAGCTAAGCGAACCTGCTATCCTACGGTTGGTGTTAATCTGTGACTAATAACAAGTAGAAAAGAACATAACTTTAATCATTGTTTTTGCAACGAAGAAGGATTCCTTGATCTTGTCTCTCTTATTGATTTCAACTTTATCTTTTAATTGCTTTGTTTATTTTCTTTTGCTTTATACATCCCCCCTTTTGTGACAATTTTTACAACTAGAATCTCTTGCTCCTCGTGGGAACAAACTTGACTTCCATTATATTATTTTTAATTGAGTGGAAATAAGATATTAATTTGATTGCACCTACGACACGCATCAATCGAAGCTACTGCAGTCCAGCCATGTTCGTAGTTCCCGCAAGCCCAACTTGATCGAAGTCGCTGCAGATAACTTTGCTGCTCGCCGCCGCATTCCGCTTGATCGCAATTGGCCATAGCCGGTATGTCCGCAGCTCTCCTACAAATGTCAAATTGACGCTTGTCATAGCTTTAGCTTTGTTCTTTGTTGTTGCATTCAAGCCGATCGCGAATCGATGCAAAGATAACTATGGTCGCAACTCATGCGAATCCAACCGATCGCAGATATCGCATTGCGGTTCGCTGCGTCGCCGCAGTCCACTAATCGGCCGCAGGCAGTGCGCTTTGCTCGTCGCTCCTGGATTCCAACCGATCGCACTCGCCGCAATGCTCTTGCCGCTGGCAGACCAATGGATCGGCCGCCGCAGCTCAGCACTGTTTCAGCAACTCCCGCAAGCCCACCTCGATCGCGGCCGCCGCAGCTGCGCTTTTGCTCGCCGCTTCCCGCAGTCCATCCGATCGCGCACCGCCGCAACACTCTGTGCTTCGCACTGGATGATCAAAGTCGCTGCAGCCCACATTGTCGCAACTCCCCGCAGCCTACATCTGATCGCGACCGCTGCAAGCGCGCTTTGCTCGTCGCTTCCGCAGCTTCAGCCTGATCGGCAACTGGCCGATTGGTTGATCTCGCCGCAAACCACCTGATCGAAATCTGACGTATCCAACTCTGCTCAGCCACTCTCAGCATTTAGCCGATCGCAACTGCTAGGTAGCAGGCTGTTGCTGCCGCTTCCCGGCAGTCCAACTCGAAGCGCAATCACCGTAATGCTCGATCGTGGCCGACTACCGATCGAAGTCAAGCATACCCAATATGTTCGCAACTCCCGTGTCCAAATTGATCGACGGCTGGCTGGGTGTAGTTCGCTTGTCCCGCTCCTACCGATCGCAAATACCGTGAATGCCGATGGCCGCCGCATCCAGTGATCGAGTTGCCATTGATCCGGCTATGTTCAGCTTCCTCAGCCCACTGACCAGCAAACTGCAGCGATGCGCTCTTGCTCGTCAGCTTCCGCGATTCCAACATCGGTAACGCAAGCCAGCTATATTCGCAAATCTCGCAGTCCGGCTAATCGTAGGCTGCTACGAAAGACAGTTTACTCGTTTCACTGCAGCTGATTGAAGCCCGCAAACCATTTTGCTCAATGTCAAGTTATTACCCGCCTTTGCTCATTACTCGTAGAAGATAGTTTTTTGTGGCCATCGAGACAAGTCCAACGCAACTAACACGAGTTCAATTTTACATCGGGAGTTATCACTCACTCACAACACCACTCCACTCAAGCATCACGCTTGAACATCTGAGCAGTTCAGCCTTCGGTCCCGATTTTGCATACAACAATGGTTCATACTCAACTGTTTCCCGCCGAACACAATAGCCTCACTTGGGGCGACTTGATTACGATTTCCATATTCTACGAAGACAGTTTTCTTTACACTTCAGCAACAGAAATTTACTCTCGGGGGTGTCTTGACTTCCGCAAACAGCAGGAGAAGGTTGCCAATCGCCTCAACATCAATAATCCACACTTGGGGGCGAGTTTTGTCATTGACTAAGGAAAACCAAAATGTCTTAACCCCCAACAAGTTGGAGGTTAAGAGGGGGCGATGTTTGTACCATAACCAAAAATGCCACATAATGGGCCTAGTTGGAGCTTGAATCATCTTTTGGCCCTCATCCAAGCCCTCTAACCAGTCAACCGAAGCATCCCACCAGCCTGCCCAGTATTATAATTATCGGTCATAGTCAACACTCGGTCAAAGTCAACAATCGGTCAAAGTCAACTGTTGGTCAACTGTCAAAGTCGGGTTGCTCGTCGCACCTTGATAGATGCATTTATGTGTCTAATTTGTCCTCAATGCTTCGTATTGTTAGTACTCGTTTTTGTCCTTATTATAGTGTTTTGTGTGTTTGTAGGTATTTTTGAGAAATAAACATTTTTGGAAAAATCGGCTCGAAAAATTATGCGGAGCACCCCCGGAGGACATGTGTTATGCGGACTCTCACTTCGGTTAAGGGGTACCTCAATTACTAAGGGGCACCTCAGTCAAGGCATCCTCTATTCACACCTCCATATCTGTTAGGGGGAGGTCATCTTCTTCTTTTCAAAAATAAAAATTATGAAAAAAATAAAGTTCTACTTTGGCGTAACTTTTTATTGCGAATTTGGGCTTGATGTAATGAGACTAAAGGGGCGGGAATGATTTGGGTTTGTTCCTATTGACCGAATGGCTTGGTTTGGGTCTTTGGCTCGACTTAAATTGGCTAGATACTCGGATTGGAAGGAATCAGAGGACGGGAGATATTCACGAGTTGGCACGAGATATTCATGGGATTTCCTCTGCGTATTAGATGATAGAGTGTGTCTTAACAGAGTTTTACTCCAACTGGGAGTGTGTCAACACCAGGAAACGCGTGAAGGGTCGAATCAGGGAAGAAAATATTCCCAAAAATATTCTCTTTAAACCCGAGTAATGGAGGATTATTTTGTGTTAATGAGCGAGATTTCTTGGTGCTTATCGGCATAAATAGGTTGCTGGGGTCTCATTGAGGGGGATGGAGAGTTTGGGGAGGTTTTGGAGCACAACAGAGTGAAAATCAATCGAGTGGCGTAATAGTTTTACTCACTCTTTACACCAAGAACACGAAGAATGACGGCCAAAGACCGTCGTTCTTCAACAAAGGCAAACGACTTTCTTTTGTGGGTCGCATATTGGAGGCAGACTTAAAAAAATAATAACAAGACATCGCTTAATAATTATCGTTCTCTTAATATTGATTAGCAACATTTATTTCCGTTGCAATTTTTTGTTTCATTATATTTTCACTTCTTGTAAGCACTTTTGAGCAATGAAAAATTCTTTTGAGCGTGTCTACATCATGAGTGGCTAAACCCTTACACTGGGTCGACGGAGGAAGCCGAATTTCATACGTGGGTAATTTTAATTAATTCTTTATATGACTTTTGTATTTATTTTAAATTGTTTTATGATTTGAAAAAATTAGTTATCATTTTATTATATGGGTCATGCTTGCTTAGATGTTTGATGGCCCATGCTTACGATTTATAACTAATGTTTGGAGAATCTACCTTGGCAAAAATAAGAGTCCTTGTTGTTTTGTTTATTGAGCGATAATTGTTAAAAGAATTAATATTTGAACCTTTCGTTATGAGTTTGGCCGAATCCTGAGTCCCAACACATCTCTTCATCCTGTGACAATTTTTGTATATATTTTTCTTTTATTTTCTTTTATTAATTCTTAAAATCAATCTCGTCAAGTCCGAGTGAACGACAACCCTACTACCACTTTCTACAACATTACTGAGTCACATCACACCTCCAGCCAAATACTCATCCGCACTGCCAACCAATTCCCAGCCAAGTTCTCTACCTCACTGCCATCCAGTTTCTAGCCATGCTGCCAGATATGCTGCCAGCCAGTCTCTACCCATGCAGTCAGCTATTCCGCCAGCCAGTGTCCACCAATACTGCCAGCCATCATTCATGCAGAATTTATTCAAAGAAGCATGCAAACAGTTTCATGTAGAATCAAGATGGAGGCATGCGAAATTAATTCCAAAGATGTCATGCGAGAATTTAAGATGGAGCCATGCAATATTTATTCCAGCAGTTTCATACATGCAACAATAATTTCAGCAGTTTCATGCAAAATTGAAGAGGGAGGCATAAATGAGCAGTTAGTGTCATTTAAGTTATATTGAAATTGTGTATACAATTGTATAAATAGTGAGGAGCAGAAATGAAAAAGAAGGTAGCCAATAGGAGGGGGAGAAAATGAGATTGTAATTCAAACATCAATGAAAAATATCACCCCCAAGGGGATTCGTCCGTGGATGTAGGAAAACCATGCCGAAGCACGTTAAACCTTTGTCTCTTTATTTGTTCTTCAATTCGTCTCCTAACCCAAAATACACACCAACTATCCATTCATCGTGTTTCGTGCCCAAATGTAATTTTGGGTACAAACACCTCTGTTAGAGCATAGCTCGGTTGAACCCACCAAGCGTTGGTATGTCAAGTTTGGTTGTCATATTTTAGTGAATCAAAACTCATTTAAAGAGTCGCTTGATTATGTACTAGAGTCAACTTCGTATAGGTTAGCTTGAAAGTATTAGGATATGAGACATTACAAGTATTGCTAAGACTTGAAGAAGTGAAGAAGTAAGAAGCTACAACGACAACATCATCCTTCCACTTGAGGTTAGTGATATTTGACTTGAACTGTTTCATTCCCTAACGTATCTTTCAAGTTGTGCATATTGAAAACAAAACTGCGAAGCATGAACACTCTAGATATACATAGTATTATGGCAATACGAGGTTTATTTCTTAACCATTAAGCTTTGTAGATAAGACATCGACATAATCGTTTAAATGCTATTGTGATTATGTATGGGTATGAGGTGAGGATTTCATCCTAGGAAACAATGTTTTACATGTGTTTTAAAGAAGTAAATTCATGAACTTGTTTTGTGAATCGAAAAGGAAATCGCCAGGCGTTATTGGTATTGTTATTCGTTGTCTTCCCAAGTCAATCTCAAGATACTTCACTAGTTCGAGGTAACAAGAAGATAATTTCTCATACGATACTAGAACAAGGACACTCTGGTTGTTCGAGATCCCATAATGAGAGAAAATATCATACTAATACCACTTGATCGGTATTAGAATTCTTTCCTCACCTTGTGTGCCGAATCGAGTGAGGAAGAAGGAAAAAAAAAGGGCAATTATGTGTAGATTATGGGAATAAAATCTAGTATTTGAAAATATTTGATATATTCGTATTTATAGGAATATTATATCTTCGGAAGTATGAAAATTATAAAAACATCCTTCTCCTTCTTTGGTCATTCCTTGTCCGAACCATGAGTCTGGATCCAACATCTTCTTATGGCAAGATGCTAGATCAGAAAGATCAACTTAAGATTAAGTCTGGATCTTCTCTTGATATTAAGAGTAAAATCAAAAAGGGAGATTGGCTTAGCAAGAAGGAAAGAGAGAATACGCTGAGAAAATACCAGTGTATTGAAGCATTGACACACTTTTGTGTTCAATCAAAGACAGAATTACATGCTCTTGCAGAATCCTTCACAAAGATTTCTCACCTGCAAGAAGTTTTGGTCAAGCAACAAGGTTTTCCACTTGAAGAAATTCACAAGCTGAAGACTGAAAGTAGTAATCCACCTTCATTTAGCACTGATATGAAGGACTGAGTTGCAAAAGGAAAATAGACATCAATTTTTTATTTCTTTCAATGATTGTATTAAGTCTATTATGAATAAAATTAATTTGATTTATAATTTTTCTTGTGATAGTTTTTGATTTACATAGCCTGTGCTTGAATGCTTTATGATTATTTCTATGTATATATGTTTATGGGATGTTTGATTTCGGTTTTATTACCTTGATATTCGATCTCATAATGTTGTGAACCCTTATGGTTTGGGTGACTTTTTGATTTAGCAGGATTAAGTTCTAGCCCATGTTGGTAGGCTTTATCAAAGGATCATGAGGGGTTCTGATAGAAATAATATGTAAAAAAGTCACAATATGTTGAATCAGTTTTGGTTTAGCATAAAAGCATATGTGTTTCGAGGGTTATCAACTTTTGCTTGCAATAGTTAAAAACCGGTTTTCAACCTTTCTATGGTAAAGATTGGTTGTTGTTATTATTTTTTTTTGCATAAGGATGACAACATAATGTTATTTCGATATCAATTATCCCTGGAAGAAGATGCAAACATATTGGAGAAGAGGATGCGAAATTTGAGGTAACAATCTTGTTAGTTAATTGTTTTCCTGTTTAAGAAAAGCCTGATTTTTATTTCATATATTTATTGCTTTTGCTTAACAAAATTTCGGTACAATTGATGTTTTATTCCATGATGTGTGTATGGATGTGTGTGTGATTCAATTGTTTCCGGTTAAGAAAAACTATTGTTATCTTGCTTTATTGTGGGGTATCAATTGTTCAGGCTTACAAAATTTCGGTGTAATTGCGGTGCTATAATGTCTATGTTGTTTCAATTGCTTCCGGTTGAGGCGAATAATTATGCAAGTTGATTTCTTTGGTTTGTATGAATTGTTTATGTCTTAACGAAAGAAAAGGTTTACGGGATGAATTGTTTAGTCCAATTCTATTCCGGATAAGAGAAACTAAGTTAATTCTGATCTTAGTTAGACTTATCAAAGTGGAGGCTTCGATTATTCAAGTCTAATCGAATGCCTTAACAAGAAATACTAGTTAACCTACCTAGTACTTGTCTTGTTTAAAAGTTAAAGGTCTAAGTTATATGGATAATTAGAGCCTGATGAAAAAAATAGAGTTATCTTTATTTTGGTCTTATCGAACAAGCGATTGTATTTGTACAATCGGTTTAGCAAAGGAACTAAGGTGCTTAGTTGATTTTTGGTTTGCTAAACTATTAGGAAAAATTGCTTCCGGCAATTGTTTCCTTGATAACATATCAAAACAAATTACTTTGTAGTTTAGGTTTTGATATTGGTTATCAGACTTGGTGTGTGGAACCCTTTTGCTTAACTCTATAGGTTGCAAGTCTATTTTGAGATTTGTAAGATTCTTTTCGGTTTGTCCTTTATTTTTTCGTTTCTTTGTCATTTTGTGACAAAAAGGGAGAGAAATATATGGAGTAAACAAGTGATACTGGCATTGATTGTATATTGATTGGTATCACTAAGGAAAAGAACATTAGTGCTTAAACGTTTATCTAACGAAAGAGTGAAAGCATAGACTAAGGGGGAGTAACATATGATTACAAAGGAATAACAAAGACGTCCGGATTAATAAAATCTACCTATCTTACCTTTAGGGGGATTAATATTCTTTATTATTATAATGTCAATAGCGGCATTTAAGGATTGAATGTATACAGGTTATTGTGTTATTGAATTCGGGAATCAAGCGTATGTGTAATGAATTCTTGTAATTTGTTTATCCATATGATGTAAGAGTTTTGTCACTAAAATTGACAAATGGGGAGATTGTTAGAGCATATCTCGGTTGAACCCACATATGTTAGTGAATCAAAACTTATTTAAAGAGTCGCTTGATTATGTACTAGAGTCAACTTCGTATAGGTTAGCTTGAAAGTATTAGGATATGTACAAGTATTGCAAAGACTTGAAGAAGTAAAGAAGTAAGAAGCTACAACGACAACATCATCCTTCCACTTGAGGTTAGTGATATTTAACTTGAACTGTTTCGATCCCTAACGTATCTTTCAAGTCGTGCATATTGAAAACAAAACTGCGAAGCATGAACACTCTAGATAGACATAGTATTAAGGAATACAATACGAGGTTTATTGCTTAACCATTAAACTTTGTAGATAAGACATCGACATAATCGTTTAAATGCTATTGTTATTATGTATGGGTATGAGGTGAGGATTTCATCCTAGGAAACAATGTTTTACATGTTTTTTAAGGAAGTAAATTCATGAACTTGTTTTGTGAATCGAAAAGGAAATCGCCAGGCGTTATTGGTATTGATATTCATTGCATATCTTGTGAAAAACAAATATGTGTGATTAGTATAACCGCTCATGACTTTATTGTGTTCTTGGTAAAACTATTCACAAAGGCCTGACTTATGTATTGGTATGACTTTTATTAGTGAAACCGATCTTAAGTAATCACGTGAGATGGTATGATCGAGTTTGTGATTTTGTGTAAGACCGACTCTGGGTAAAGGGGAACCGATCATAGTAAGAGGTTCAACACATCACAAAGGGGAATCGATCCTTGTATGAGGTGCAGCATGTTTTAGCAGAAAGGGGAACCGATCCTATGGACATGTGCAACACGTTTTTAGGCTAAGGGGAACCGATCCTATGGACATGTGGAACACATTCAAGTTGGATACCATATATATGTGGGGAACCGATCCTAGTACCTAGTCAACCGAATTTTGGGAAGCTAGTGTGACTATGCACAGTACTCACATGGAGGTAGAACCGAAACTTATTTTGGTAGAACCGTTAAACCCATGATTGGTGATTGAGTGTTCTTTATCAATCACATAGTTCTTGAAAGTCGGATGAACCAATTCTAAACTTGTTTGGAAGTGTGGCAAATCGGTTTCAATATTGTAAGTAGGAAAGAGGACTTACAGAGTAAGGATGTCGACATACTTTGAACATGTGCAGAAACGCTTATCTTTAATTGTTCAAAGTTATTCCTTACAGCTAAAGGAAGAAAATCCCAGGATCGAAACATAAATAAGTTAAGAATCTTTAATTTAAGGTTTTTAATTTTATTTTAGGAAAATGAGAATTAGTAATGTGCATTTACTAGTTGAAGATTTTCCAAAGATATTTTCGGTCGTTATTTTGGACAGAGCATTTCCAGGAATTATGGAAACCGAATTTGGAATATATTGCATATGTTGTGAATATTTTCGGTTTTGGAAATTCCTTGGTGTCCAAACTTCCTTGTCTATAAATACTTGAAGTTTGCATTTCTAGCAAACTAATCCTTCGTGACAGCAAACTTCCTCGGTTGTGATGCTACTGGTGAAGCCGCCTATTCAGAGAGGAGAGTAACCTAATTAGGCGAAATCTCTTATGGCCGCTCAGTTTAAAGTCTTCTTTGGGATTGAGAAGCTCTATTAGTACCGTTGGTGGGAAACTAGATAATTGTGGTTTATCTTGTGTTTTCGATTGATTTGATTGACTAACGGTGGTTGAACTTTGATTGCACCTAGTTTGTTTATGCTTGAGAATCTTCTCTTCTGATATAAGATTCACTCAAACTAGATCGAAGTTTCGACAGGGATCTTTAGACTGTTTGTAGATCTAAAGACATCTTGTGATAATCCATTGTTAATCGACTGCTTACGTGCGTGATTGATCACAAGAGATTCAAGTTGTTGTGTGCAGGCGTTTATTGAAGATCTAAGAAGATTTGAAGACAAAGAAGATATTGAAGATTTCTGATTTGGGGTTCATAATCTTTGGTGTGCACAATACTTTTTTCGGTATAGAGGATCCAACTATAATCGTTTTATCCTTGTGGTAGATTGGATTGATTAGTTGTGTAGATCGGCATCAATACAATTCTTTGTGATTAAAAGTATTGATTGCAAAATCTTAATAATTACCTTTGGTAGTTGAGAATAAGATAGATCTAAGAACCTGACGAAGGAGTTTATTGGGATAAACAGAAGGGCCTTTGTCGAACTCACATCACTTGGTTGAAGAGAGTTGCTACCAAACAGATTTGTTGTTCCTTTACTATTTGGAATACGAACCAAAGGAATTGTTCCAAGTACGTGACTTATTCATAAGTTGGAGGCGTTGGAATACAGACGGAACTAGGTGAACTATAGGTTTATTTGCTTGGTCTCAACTATATGAAGTTGGTTTAATTTTGTGTAGCGGCTTAATCCTGAGAGTATTCAATTCTGGACAAGGTCCATGAGTTTTTTTGCATTTGCGGTTTCCTCGTTAACAAAATCTTGTTGTGTCATTTACTTTTATTTTCCGCATTATAATTGTTTTATTATAATTAAAGTAAATTACACAATCGTTAATTCCTATTTACTTGATAAGAAATCCTATTGTGTTTGGTTAAGTCCGAACCTTTTTCTCAAGTAAACATACTTCGTTGTTGTATTGTCTTGATCTCGTATCCATAGACAATCACACGAAGTGTGAACCGATTAGTTGCATTGTATCGACTCAGTCCATAGACAATGACTTTCAGAGAAAGGACTTATAGGTAGGAAAAGTTTTAGCTTGAGGTATATTTGGGTACCCTCGCCTTTTCACCCTCCAAGCCCATTAAAGGATGTTTTTTCTGATATTACGTTTTTCGTGGTACTCGATGTGAAGAAGGATGTTACTACAGTTCTTGCACAACAGTTACAGGTGGAATCCTATGTTTTCGAAGTGCTTCTTCCTTAAAGTAACAGAATCTTGGCCGATATTGAAGTTCAGAGATGTTTGCTAGAAGTGCACACCATGCTGGACAGTGAGTTATTGGGATTGGCGTTAGGATGTTTATGGGCATCGCAAGGAGAATTAGTGGTCATTGCATCACATGGGTTCCTAATGCACTACATGGAATATCATGTACCTACATTGCAGAGGAGTAGCACCTTAGTTCTTATCCTTGAGGACAAGGATGTTTTGAAGGGGTGGGGAATGTCATCTACCTACATTGCAAAGAAGGAGTGCCCATATCGTGTAAAATATCGGTCTTTATTACTATTAGTCATAGTGGTATTAGCATGTGATAGGGTGTATTTATAAGTTGTAATTGATGGTTTAGATGTAACCATCTGGGAGCGTAATGGTCATAGATTGATAGATAAGCTTAGATATATAAGGCGGCTTCTGTATTTGGAGAAGGTAATCAATGAATGAATGAATCTCTAGACCCTTTGGCTGTGTTCATCTGAACCAGATTTCTTCTCCTTCTTTCTCTGATTCAGCTCATTCCTCCCCTTTTCGTCTCAATTCTTCCCTGCTCTTCTCTGATCCTTTTATATTTCTTCTTTAATTCTCGGATCTTGATACAAATTTTACTAAGTATAGTACAGAACGATAGAGGTGTAGGTAACATCAATCCACCCAATAACTTTTCACGAACAAAGAAGCAATCAATTTCTACGTGTTTAGTTCGTTCATGAAAAACCGGATTTTGAGCAATGTGAATTGCTGCTTGACTATCACAAAAAATAGTGATTGGAAGATGACATGAGATGTTCATATCTTTGAAGAGATAAAATAACCATTTAAGCTCAGCTGTCAATTTGCTAAAGCACAATATTCAGCTTCAGCAGATGAGCGTGCTACTGTAGGTTGTTTCTTTGATTTTCAAGAAATGGGACTATTACCTATGGTAACAAAATAGCCAATAGTAGAATGTCGAGTAATTGGAAATCATCCCAATCAGAGTCTGTGTAACCATGAAGAGATAAAGAACTGTATGAGGACAGAAAATGTCATGTCCAATAGTTTCTTTTAGATATCGTAGAAAACGATGAGCAACATCCATATGAGCTGTTCTGGGATATTGCAACAACTGACTCAAATAATTAACTGAGTATATAATGTCTGGCCGAATTACAGTGAGATATAAAAAACGACCTATTAGACGACGAAAAGAACTCATATCCGTTAATTCCGCACCATCTGTAGGAAGTAACTTGAGTTTTGTATCTGTTGGAAAAGTTAATATACGTGCCCCTATGAAGTCATAATCCATAAGGATATCAGTATATATTTTCTTTAACAAAGTAATATACCCTTGGGATATTGAGAGACCACAATGCCTAAAAAAACTTTAAACAACCGAGATCTTTGATCAAAAAATGAGAAGCAAGACGCAGCTTGAGAGATTTAATAAAGCTATTATCTTTGCCAGTGATAATGATGTCATCAACATAGACAAGAACAAAAATAGAGGTTAAACCTCGGTGATATGTGAAAAGGGAATTATCACATAAGGACTTGTTAAAATCTTCAGATAGTAAAACTGAAGAAATCTTCACAAACCATTGACGAGAGGCTTGCTTGAAACCGTTGAGAGATTTTTTTATACCTTTACGTACTAATCTAGGAGGAATTTACATGTAAATTTCTTCATCAAGGTCCCCTTGAATAAACGCATTATTGACATCAAGTTGATGACTTGTATAGCTGCAATAGCTAGGAAGAGACGAACAATAACCAACTTATCCACCGGTGCAAAGGTATCATAGTAATCAATTCCTTCCTGTTGAGTATAACCTTTGGATACAAGTCGAGCCTTGTATCGTTCAACAATGCCGTCAACATTGAATGTAATTTTAAACACCCATTTGCAGCCAATGGCTATTTTTTCAAGTGGTAAATCGACTAAGATCCAAGTATATTTGGCTTAAAAAGCAATGATCATTGTCCATAACTGCTCGCCATTTATTTTTCTGAGAAAATTATCTAGGTTTGTCAGTAAGAATAACTGAGGCTAGAAAAGCCTTATGAGAGGGAGTGAATATTTCAAAAGATAGATAATTGGTCATTGGATAAAGAGAAGTTGATGTTCCTGCAACAGTATAACAATGATAATCCTTCAAATACGAAGTTGGATTATGAGTACGAGTTGGGCGTGAATCTGTTGTTGGTGGTTCGGACTCTAATAGAGGAACTACCAGATTAAGTTGTGGCAGTGGAGATGTAAAACTGTAATGTTTTCATAAGTAGATATTGTCGTAGAGGTATTACAGCCGATGGTACCACCATATCATTAGTGGTATATACAGATAGTGATCCTTTAGGTTGTGAATGAGATGTGTTACTCATGGAATTAAGTGTAGTAATAGATGGTAGGGCAGCAACATGATGTGATTTTATGACAGGATATGAATGTTCATGAGAACATGAAACATGAGATTGAGCTGGATTAGAGAGTTCACAAGAAGAAGACTGAAAGATTGAGTCATAGTGATGAAACTCGGACTGTTGTACGGAAATATGAACATATAGGGGTTGAACAATAGATATATCTTGAAAAGTAAATGTGTGTTCATGAAACACCACATCACGTGAGACATACACATATTTTGACTCAAGATCAAAAATTTTGTAACCTTTTTGTTCATGAGGATATCCAACGATGCCAGGCTTGGCATGTTGATCAAACTTATTAGAGATGTTTGTATTTCTGCCAAAGCAAAGGCAACCAAAAACACAGAGAGATGATAATCTGGTGGAGAATTCAGGAGCATCTCATGTGGTGATTTATGACATAATACCGATGTGGGAAGTTTGTTAATTAAATATGTAACACATTCTCCCTAAAAACGAATGGGTAAATTGGATTGGAAACATAAAGATCTTGCAACATTGAGCAAGTGATGATGTTTTTTTTCAGCAATACCATTTTATTGTGGATAATATACGCAACTAGTTTGATGTAAAATCCCATTTTGATGGAACCAAGATTGAAGCTCTCATTTGATTTATACTCGAACCCATTATCAGACCTGAAAGTCTATAGTTGGGGGATAACTAATGAGTTAATACCAGAGGAGATGCTGGTGATTTGATTCCCAAATTGGTTGATAACAAAGTCAAAGAAATATTTGAGAAACTTTGAAGTTTCAGATTTAACTTTCATCAAAAACATCCAAGTACACCTAAAGTAACCATCTACAATTGTAAGAAAATACTTCGCACCAATTAAAGATGCAGTAGAGAAATGACCCCAGATATCAACATGAATTAATTGAAAAAGATGCTTTGATAAAGAAACACTTTTATTAAACTTAAGACGGGATTGTTTTTCCCTTGGGCATACATCACACAAGTATTCAAACGAAGAACTAACATAAAAAAAATTGCGACCAAAAAAATTGAAACGATCCATATTTGGATGGCCGAGACGGCAGTGCTATGTATCCTTTGGCTTATTTGCAGCTAAGGAAGAAACTGATGGTTGAAAACTGAAATGATAGAGGCCAACGATCCGCCTACTCCATCCAATCTCTTTGTTTGTGAGACGGTCCTGGAAGATTCAAGACTCGTCTGAGAAGTTAATATAGCAATTAGCTGTTCGTGTAAGTTGACTTACAGAGATCAAGTTAAATTTAAAACTTGGAATGTGAAACTCATCAAATAATTGGATAGTTGGTAATAAAGTAACAGTACCAATATGAGTTACAGAGGTGTTAGATCCATCTGGTAACTGAACCGTGATTGGGTTTGAAACTAATTATATGATGAAAAATAGGATAGAGAAGAGTAGATGTGGTGAGTTGCACCCCTATCTACAATCCAAATATTAGAAGAGCAAGATAAAGTGATACCTGCGAAGTTGGAATACCGGGATATGTCATTGCCTTCCTGATCTGGTTCAAACAAAGAGAGCATGAGAGAATACTAAGATGCAGTGATACTTGGAGCAGCAGGTGGAACTGAAGCAGCGGCATATGCCAAAGATTCTTGGAGGATCCTTTGGATAGCCATTGAGCTTCCAGCATGTAAGCCTATTGTGTATATGCTTATTGCAGCGATCGCAAAACGGTCTTGGACGTTTGTTGGTACCATTGCCGATGATGTGATTTCTTTGCCAGATTAGAGAAAGACCGCTGATTTGGTCCGGCCGAGTAGGAATCATCATGAGAAATATTCAGTGTGGCAGATCAACTTGATCAAAATAAGATGAGTTAATACCTTGATGTTCCACCTACCTCACAAGGTTGTTGTTGATGGTGGTTTTTTAACTTAGGGGTAAAATCGTAAAACCCTACTCAGACAGTGACGTCACAGGACTTAAACGCATTTATTGAACCCATTAATTTGTCTGCGAGAAAATTACTAGGGTACCTTTTTTTTTTAATGCTAATTAGGGTTTCGACAAGCCAAAACCCTAATTCTCACACCGCACGTGCCAATGGCTCATCATGCCAGCCACATCCTACCGCGCCAAGGCATGCCAACCATGCTAGCCGCACTCATGTGCCAATGGCAAACCATGCCAGCCACACCTACCAAACCCTTGGCCCCACATGCCAAACCAAACCGCACCTTGCATTGGCCCTAGCCATGCTAGCCGCACCATGCGCCCATGGCATTCCAAGCCCTTGGACCCGCCATGCCAAGCTAAACCACTCATGCCAAACCCTTTGCCCCACCATTCTAAGCCAAACCGCACCTTGCCTTGGCCGTATCTGTGCTAGCCGCACCATGTGCCAACCGCATGCCCAAACCCTTGGCCCCACCATGCCAAGCCAAACCGCACCTTGCTTTGGCCCTAGCCATACTAGCCGCACCATGTGCCAACGGCATGCTAAGCCCTTGGCCCCACCATGCCAAACGCACCTAGCCGCGCCACCATGCTGGCTTTCCCTACGCGGCTACCAAAAACGAAGGCGTGCGACGATCAACGGTTCCCGTCAATCCCAGAGCAAATCCTAGCCATCAAAGGTTACTGCACGACGCATGGTAACCTTTGGCCCGAAACCTAAGTTTGGCCATGCCAAACCATGCCATGCCAACGGCATGCCAACCTAGCCGCCACCATGCCGGAATTCCCTACGCTGGCTACCAAAAACGAAGGCGCGTGAACGGTCCCCCTTCAATCCCGGAGAAAATCCTAGCCATCCAAGGTTACCAGACGACGCATGGTAACCTTTGGCCTCGAAACCTAAGTTTGGCCACGCCAAACCATGCCATGCCAACGGCATGCCAACCTAGCCGCGCCACCATGCTGGCCTTCCCTACGCGGATACCAAAAACGAAGGCGTGCGACGATCAACGGTCCCCCTTCAATCCCAGGAGCAAATCCTAGCCATCAAAGGTTACCAGACGACGCATGGTAACCTTTGTCCTGAAAACCTAAGTTTGGCCATGCCAAACCATGCCATGACAACGGCATGCCAACCTAGCCGCGCCACCATGCTGGCCTTACCTATGCGGCTACCAAAAACGAAGGCGTGTGATGATCAACGGTAGCCCTTCAATCCCAGGAGCAAATCCTAGCCATCCAAGGTTACCAGACGACGCATGGTAACCTTTGGTTCGTAAACCTAAGTTTGGCCATGCCAAACCATGCCACGCAAACGGCATGCCAGCCTAGACGCGCCACTATGTTGGCCTTCCCTATGCGGCTAGCAAAAATGAAGGCGTGCGACGATCAACGGTCCCCCTTCAATACCAGGAAAAAAATCCTAGCAATCCAAGGTTACCAGACGACGCATGGTAACCTTTGGCCCGAAAACCTAAGTTTGGCCACGCCAAACCATGCCATGCCAACGGCATGCCAACCTAGCCGCGTCACCATGCTGGCCTTCCCTACGAGGCTACCAAAACGAAAGCGTGCAACAATCAACAACTATCTTTCCTCTTGAGATGATGTTGATGGTGGTTTTTAAACGAAGGGTAAACTCGTAAAACCCTAAAAATAACCTAATGTCACCAGTGACACATTTATTAGGACATTTAAGGCAGGTAGTCAGTATTTAATAGGGGGTATTTTTTCAAATTAGGGTTACAACGAACAAAACCCTAATTCACCTCCATGCCAATGGCAAATCATGCCAAGCCACATTTAGCCCGAGCTAGTTGCGCCATGCCAAACGCACTCTGCCTTGGTCATAGCTACTCTAGTCACGTCACATCAATCCAAGCACTCTGGCTTGGCCCTAACGGCCACGCATGCCATTGGCACATGCCAACATGCTCGCTGGTAGCTTTTCCTACCAAGGCCACGGCCCTAACGGCCACGCATGCCATTGGCACATGCCAACATGCTCGCCGGTAGCTTTTCCTACCAAGGCCACGGCCCTAACGGCTACGCATGCCATTGGCACATGCCAACATGCTCGCTGGTAGCTTTTCCCACCAAGGCCACGGCCCTAACGGCCACGCATGCCATTGGCACATGCCAACATGCTCGCTGGTAGCTTTTCCCACCAAGGCCACGGCCCTAACTGGCCACGCATGCCATTGGCACATGCCAACATGCTCGGGCCGGTAGCTTTTCCTACCAAGGCCACGGCCCTAACAGCCACGCATGCCATTGACACATGCCAACATGCTCACTGGTAGCTTTTCCTACCAAGGACACGGCTCTAACGGCCACGCATGCCATTGGCACATGCCAACACGCTCGCTGGTAGCCTCCATCACCTAGCCGTGGCCCTAATGCGCGCCGGTAGCCTAACTTGCAAGCCATGCAACCTAGGCCAATTCGACTGTACGCGCCACTAGCACACGCCAAAACACACGCTGGTAGCCTAATTTGCAAACCATGCAACCTACCACCAAGGCATTCCGCACATGCCATTGGCACATGCCACACACGCCACTAGCAGCTCTGGCATTGCCACTTACACTGAACGTACAACCTACCACCAAGGCATTCCGCACATGCCATTGGCACATGCCATACACGCCACTAGCAGCTCTCGGCATTGCCACTTACACTCAACATACAACCTACCACCAAGGCATTCCGCACATGCCATTGGCACATGCCACACACGCCACTAGCGTCTCTGGCATTGCCACTTACACTCAACGTATAACCTACCACCAAGGCATTACACACATGCCAATGGCACATGCCACACGCGCCACTAGCACCGCCACTTGCACTCAAGGTGCAACCAACACTCGAGATATCAACACAAACTGGGGGATGCTTTCCAGGGTTTTGGTTTGGCGGTCACAACTTGCACCGTACACTACGCTCACATTAAGAAAGCGTGAAAAGGAATAAAGCGGTCAAATAAATGAGGAAATAATGGTGAAAACGTTTTCACCCATAAACACCTTGCGGTTACCACCTCCTCCCATTATTTCACCCTTTACTCTCTTCCTTCATGAGGCCAAGGTACGTTTCAATCTCGACTTGTATAAATAGGTCTTACCTATTTCCACCAGACAACAAGTCTTGGTTAGGAGAAAAATACTACACTCTCGAAAAGGCAACTTTGCAAGCTCTCCAAAAGCTTTTATCTCTTGCAAGCTACGAAGCTTCCACTTTCCGATACAAGTCGAGATACTACTCTCCTGCACTATTCCGGTCTCAACACCTTTCTTTGCTTCCCTCCCAAATCAACCCTTCTCTTCCACTTTGTGACCGAAGCAAGTCCTGAATGGTCATTTCTTGGTTTAGGCCGGACTTGTACATGATTGATCTCTCGAATCTATAAAGTGCTCACGTGCCGCACATTTGTTTAGGGTTTGAACCAGCTTTCTCACTCACATACCGAATTTACCGAAATCGGGAAACGATTTTTACCCATAAACAATTGGCGACCACAATGGAGGATTGATCTATCGGCTACAATATCAGACTGTCGATCTCGTTCTTTCGACCCAGATGTCAAGATGGTAGGGGAAGGCGACTCAATCCGACTCAACTGCCAGACAACCCGGTTACCAGTTGTAAAAACTACACTAGAAAACTGGGGACTCGCTGAAGATGCTACCAGCGATTGGGGACTTGCTGGCGATGCTACCAGCAAAGCCGTCTTTTACATGGAGAGGGGCGTGTTCGCAAAAACCTATGGAGTGAGTAAATTTAGACTGGGCAAGATATACGATCTGTTTTTAGGTTCTTAATAAAACCGTCATACTACTGCGTCTTGTGCCTATTGCTAGCACACACTTTCATAAAAGCAATATTCCTTTCACAAAACATAATCAGAGTTATATTATCAAAACCATTCATCCCAGAAATAATCCAATATCCTCAAAAGCTACCAGCTGTCTATCAAAACCGGTCCAACTTTGAACCAGACATCCAGTATGTTTTTTTTCAAAAAAAAAAAAAAAAAAGAAGAAGAAGAACCTAAATGAAAGTTTAACAGAGAAACACTCAAGGAAAATCATCCAACGAGGTCTGCTTCTTCTTGAGAAAGTCAACTTTGCATCTTCAAGAGCCGCTCTCTTCATAGTTAACATCTTGGAAAGCTTTTCGAGTTCTACCTCCCGTCAGGCAATCTCCTCACGGAAAGGCTTTCGGTCGCTGCATCTTTCAACTTTTGGATCTCAAAGAAGGCCTTCGACAAACCACGGTGTTGAACTCCTTTTCTACGCACACGTCGCGATGGTGCTCCCAACGGAATGACGTCTTCGTAAACGGACCCCAAATACCTCACGCATATCCTCGATGGAAGATAAAGCCTCTTCCACACGCTTAACCAGCGAAATCGACTAGTGACTTTCTTGGTTGTTGCCATATCTCCGTACTTCTCCCAGATTCTCGTGTACAACGCCTCATACTTAGCCAAAGACGCTGAAGCCGCCAACCAAAGACATGACCTGGATAAGGAACCAAATACGGGGGATCAAAAAATGGCGCCTGCAACTGGCCCCACGACTCGCAAAGGGTCTCCTTCCATGTCTACGGCAACAACCATCAGAGAATCATCCACCGTTTGAACCACATCTGTGCCCGACGATTGGCTAACTCCCATCTCCAAGTCACCGGCGGTGGTCACCAAAGGCAAGTTTTCGTGTGACTCCACCCCAGAATCGTCCTTCGAACCGGATTCCTCCTGCGAACTTGAGTTAGACATTTTTCAAAAGAAGAAACAAGAAGAAGAAAGAAAAGAAGCGCGAACTCACCGAACCACTTCCCGAAAAAGAACCAAGCACCGCCGTAGGAATCACTCTCACTTGTTGAACTTTCTTCTTTCTCTGACTCATCACCGCTATGAGTAGGCTCAGTGCCGCCGGAATTCTTCAAAGAAATTGCCGTCTCCTGGCAACGTGCAAGGGCAGAAAAAGCATTAACACTACCGAAGCCCTGGAAGAAACAAGACATATGTTTTCAGCAGAAATTCACGTGTTTTGAGACAAACCAACAAGGAGATGACATATACCTGATTATTGGAAGAACTGAAAGACACGAGAGCTGCGGGAGGATCTTTTGAAACCGTCCAAAACCCGCCAGCACGATTCTTCGTTCTCCGTTCCTTGGCCTGGGGACTTTCCGAGTTGCTAGGCAACTTTTGCTTGAGATCTCTCAACATTGGATGCTTCTTCAAAACTGATGGGGAAGGTTTGCAACGAACGTTCTCCACCACGCTATTCATAAAATCTTGGATCAAAATAAACTCGTCGCACCAGAACTCGTTATAGCCGAAGGTCGTCGAAGTTACTCTTCCCGTTGAAAGAAGGGAAGGCGGATACCCGCTCAAGGGCACCGGCATTAAGGGCGGCACGCAATGAATCCTTAGGGATCACCGGCGGTAAGCAAGAGGCACCCTTGATCGAAACCCATGTGACGAGCAAGACGGCCAATATTGTAAGCGCCTATCCTGGAAAGACCCCATAAAGAAAGACGGCATATAACCTGGACATGCAAACTTTGAATAAACAAGTTTTCACCAACGCTCAAATCGCCATCGAAGACAAAGACATGTTCGGAGCGAAGCAAAGGTGTCAATTTGAGTCACCGACCTATGGAACGGCTCCCATGGGCGAAAACCGATTTCATACGACTTGTCAAGAAGACTAACCAAGCTCATGCCAACCTTTGACGCCTGTTCACCCATCAAGAATTCGGGAACCCCCCAACTCGCGGAATCGAAGGCAACGCTTTCTGAGCATACTTCTCAAAGTACTCCCATAGCCAGGCTTGCAGAAAAGCAACGTGCACATATGAATCCACTTTCATGAAACCATTCAAACTCGCATGTTCGCAACTAGGTGATCCGTATGCACATACGAACCGAAGAATAGCTTGCCAATGGGAAGAACTTCACCTTTTGCTAACTTCACAACAACCTCTAAAGAACTCCGGTCTTATTTCCTTCTTGCCGTAACTGTCATCAAAAATGTCTCTAGACAACCAGAGCCAAAATGCCGCAACATGAAGATCATCGTTTTTCGCTTCAGTTCCACTCGTCCGAAACCACTGAGACATCCACCAGCTAGCACGCCAACTTCCCAATGTCGCCCAAGCTGCACCGGCCCCACCAATTACACCGACTTCCCAATGACCGTCCAAGTCACGCCTGCAAGCACGCACAGCTTCCACACCTTGCACCGGTCCCACCAGCTAGCACGCCAACTTCCCAACGTCGCCCAAGATGCACCGGCCCCACCAATTGTGCCAGCCTCCCGATTTGTGCAAAACTGCCAGAGGCAAGGATTCCAAATCCTATTTATAAAAGGTCGACGAGCCTCCTCAATTCTCTTTACTACTTTGTCGTTGATAGTTTGTCACCATCTTATGCTTACCTCGCAACAAAGCCCCTGCTCCGAGCTAGCAGGGGACTTAATGTTGATGGTGGTTTTTAAACGAAGGGTAAACTCGTAAAACCCTAAAAATAACCTAATGTCACCAGTGACACATTTATTAGGACATTTAAGGCAGGTAGTCAGTATTTAATAGGGGGTATTTTTTTCAAATTAGGGTTACAAAAATTAGGGGTATTTTTGAGATATTTTAGTTAGTACATGTATTATTATAGAAATAAATTAGCATATGGAAGATAAAATGTCAGAAATTGGCTAAAACAATGATTTTTTTGTGAAATATGCATCAAATGTGATGTATTGTGTAGTATTTTACGCATGACATGGCGTGCTTTCTTCGCGCGTGTCAGGGTCAGCGGCCGTATGCTAACACGTGCCGCGTGTCTTTGGCCGGGCCGTAGCCTATTTTGTCCTGGCACAAAGACAAAGACATTAAACAAACATGCTGTGCCCGTGCTGGGCCGGTCACGTGCTGTGCCGTGCTGTGCTCGAATTTTAACGTGTTGTGCTGTGCCATAAACGTGCTGGCCCGTCCCAATTTACACCTCTAAGTATAGTCTCATATTAATAAGCAAATCCAACAATATCTTATTACCCAATTTCGTACAAACTGAATAAATAAGTAGAATAAAACTTGGATTCTAATTTGGAAATATTACATTATCTTCTTCAAATCTACTCCAACAAATGCAATGTTGTAGGCCACGATCAGATAAAACAATAACAGCACCCATAAAAAGTGTTAAGTTTTCAATATATTAAGCTATTTTAAGATTTTTGTTAAGATACTAAGATTTTGAAGTTACGTTGTTTATACTTATATCAAAAACAAATTTACGATAGGGCAACATTTGTTAACTTCACTTTGGGGCAAAAAAAAAGTTCAGGACCGGCCCTGGTCATGGTAAACAGCTCCAACAACAATGGAGAAATATTTGATGCAAATTTTGCATCCCTTTATGTGCGTTGCTATTTAATAAATATCTGGCAATTCAAAGGTGCATGTTCATGTGAAGTCGCACACATGATAGAAGCAATCAAAACTTCATTGGCGCTAATAGTTGTTTTGGGCACCCACTACACAGTGTAAGAAAAATCCAAAAAAAAAAAAGCGACATTTTCTTATAAGATCAAATGAAAGAGTTCTACTCTAGTTTCGTGAAGCAGTTTTCCGAAATTAAAAGATCCTTTATTATTCAATTAAAAGCCTTGCAAACTCGTCTGATCTCGCCTCGAGAACCCGTGTTTACACCTAATGTACCCATTTTTAGGATTGAATTAACAAAATCCGTTTCGAATGACGGTCCAAAAATCGAACTTAAGAACCCGAAATAGGAATCAATTATCCTTCTGGTTACTTCATCATCATAAAGTTTGGCATCCGACTGTAAAACTGCGAACCCTTCCCGTATGTTGCGCAAGATTTGTGAGTCAAATCTCAATGGACTTCCAATGTCCATTGGCAAACGAGTATTTACGTCTCCATTCTGTGGACACTTGGATTTTAGTTCGGGGAGGAAGCGTGGATTTATTGATGGATCAGAACCAGCTCCTTCAGTAGGAAAGTTGTAGAGTCGATCTGTCATGAAAAAACATGCTGTAGTTCCAATCGTGTGCAGCTGCATTTAGTTTGAAAATCGGCAAGATCAGAATTCTAGCTAGCTAAAATTAAGTAATTCATCACACTAAGATTGCATATATCATGCTTTATCCAGAGAAGGTTAATTTGAACCGGTGATTTTAAAATACGAGGTCAGGCCAACCCATGCATATTTCCTTTTCTATCCAAAACCATAAAACTGTCCAACCATGCATCAAATTAAATTACACATACTTTCTACCAACACGAAGAAAATGAGACGGAAATTATGTGTACCACTGAGAAGAACAAGATCCTTTTCATTAAGTCCCTTTTGCAAGAACTTAGCTTTTAATGATTGAATTGATTCATTCACTTCCGGCATATTGGAAGCAAACGAAACATTCGAAACTCGACCATCTCTTCTACCTGTTGGAACTTGATAAGATGGTCCATTACTCTGCAAGTACATGCAGAAATACAATATGAGAATTCAATTATGGTACATTGAATTTTTTATTTTTCTTTTGAAACGTGTAAGAAAGACGTCGGAATCAAGTAAAGAAAGACATAAAGGGTACCAATGAGATAGAATCTCGAGCTGCCATGGCTACAATATCAGCACAAGAAACAACACCAGGACATACTCTTTCCAACTGTGATTTAGCTTTCTCTATAACATCAAAACCATTAACACCTTGATGTCCAAATGCATGTCTTTCTCTAGTTTTTCCCTCAATCAAAATAGATCCATCACATCCCTATTCAATATAACAAGTAATAGGACATATTATTGGTAGAAAAATCAAGAGGAAAGACAAAGGTAAGAGAGTGAGGCCGATAATTACATTAACGAAACAGTCATGGAAATGAAGTCTAAGTAAGATAGCAGCCATGTTGTTGTCAACAAGAAAAGCTTCACGAACAACAGAGTTTACAATATCTTCAGCATTTGGGCATGTAGATGAATAGAAACCAACTCTGAGTTGCCCATTTGAGAACACTAAGAAACAAGTACTTATGACTAATGTGATAAGATTAACTGAAACTAATGACATTGTGTATTGAAATGGATGAAGTCAACTTAGAGCTTTGATGATTTCTTATAAGAGGAGATGAGAGCTAGCAGATAAAAGAGTGACGGTGGGGAAGTAGTAGTAGTAGAGATTGTAATAAATGTAATAGTACGAGTGGTTTTGTTTATATACAGTTGTTATGAGTTGGATCTTATATCTGAAATGTGTCAACTTTTTGCATCTCTCTCTGCATTTGTTACAAATTTTCTTTTTCTTTTATTAGTCATGTGATCTCTTAGTTGTACCTGTAATATTTATTATTATCTTGTTTTTGTATAGGAAATTAGTTAGCAAGTGTTGTTTTGTTTCTTTTCATTCTTATCACCTCGCCAGGTGCACGCCACTTGCACCGAATTGGTGGCATGTCGCATTACCGTCCTAAACTCTCTAAACGGTGGGTCAATTTAGATGAATACCATGAGTCACCATGCATGAGTAATCGGTGATTGTTACTAGCATCATTCATAGAAGAAAAAAATGAGTTACTATCCTAGACTAGCATCAATGCAAGTTATCATTGGAAATGATATACAGTCTATTGGAAGGAAAAAAAATCCTAGTCACAAAATATTCAAACATTTTTGATGTAACAGCGTCTCAAATCAACCATTTTTACATTTGGTTAGTAAAAAGTGATAACTGATAACTGTGGCTGGGTTATTCAGTTAACAGCAAAACCATAAGCCTGAGAGGCTGAGACAAATAAGGTTGTCTTGTTTCTTTGTATTGATCCAAAATGAGAGAGTTTGTCTGTCCTTGGAAATTACAGACTACATAGGCAAGATTTTATTATTTATTTTGGTTGTTGGAGGCATTGTCAGGACTCAGTTAAATATTCCATCTCTTAATAGTTTTCAGAATAATATTCTTATATTGAAAATTTGAAACACTATAGGTTAGCTGCTCTTGATTGAAACAATATCATTTGTTACCACAGCTCGTGATAGAGATAATATAGTATAATTAACTGCGCTGAAATGAAGGTTTGATTTCAGCTCTTACGTTTGTGTTCTTCTTGTTTTCATAAAGATGTATGTTACTCGGTAATAGCGATTTGATTTTTATTTGATTTTTCCAAATCACCATGTAAGAAGAATTGATTCTTTCTTGATTGCCTTAAAGTACCGTCTAAAAGAACTGCAAGTAGAATATCGAAAACCGGTTTTATAATAAAATCTGCTATAGTGACCCAAGATCTGTTTTGATTCAAAATTTACCTAGCGAGCCAAAAGACCTGAAGATAGTCACTGCAGCAACTTAGTAACAGAATATATGTTACATGACCCAACAACATATCCATTGTAGCAACTATCATGTTGTATAACTTGATATTATGGCAGAGGAGGAATTGTTTTTGATAGTTGTACGAGAATAGAGTTTAGAAAGAGATAGTGTGAGATGTGTATTGATTGGTGTAATTCCCTCAAGTTACTTTACTTAGGTGCTACACATACACGACCACATCATAAATGTTCAGTCATGGTGGATGGACAATAAACATCATCACCTAACTTATACCAGAAGGTTCTTTTTTTATTTTTTATATCTAAACATATGTCTTTTTTTTTTGTATACGAAAAAGAGAAAGGCTGCACTAGAAAAAAATCTAGCCAGCAATATGATGCTTGTACATTTCAGTGATTATATCATCTCTTCCATTGAGGTGATTAATCAATTGTTCTAAATGTTCATTTTTCCGGCTATTGAGAGTTGTGGATTTATTACAATAGACAACAATGTTTGTCGTTACAGCGTTTTGAAGTCTACTAACTAGCGTGAAAGCCATAGCTTTGAAATTAAACGGTTTTGTTTGCTGATTTTCAAAAAAAGTGCTATTTTTGAATCTTTCTTTTCTTGCGTTGACATACATTCCAATTAGCAGCAACAGTACTTTGTGAGTCATCACCTAACTTTGTGAGTCATCACCTAACTTATACTAGAAGGTTCTTGAGTTACGCAATTATCATTTTTTTGATTGTTACATCTTTGTGACTCATCCTACACCATGAGAAATCCTCTAGAGAAAAAATTTGTGACACTCTTTCAGGTAAATGATTTAATTAGACTGTAAATATCATAAAAATCATAGACTAGTGAACTCCACATTTTAAATCAGTAATTCTATTCAGGATTAATATCAATAAAGATAAGTTTAAGGTTCAGGGTTCAGGATAACACTGATATCTATATGTATTGCGAGACTAGAGCTCACTTAAATAAATTATTTCACCACATTGATATCTATATTGTATTGCGAGACTAGAACTCACTTAAATAATCAAAGTCCAACCAATAAAAATAAATGTACTCCCTATCTTTAGTCTTAACTCCTTATACTATATTCAAATTTCGTACTAGCTTCCAATACATTTTTTTTGAGCTCCCTACCTGAAGTTTCTGAACCTCAATCATTTTGCTGTACCTTCCTTGGTTTTCCATGGACCGACTAAATCAACTTTCATCACTCTTCTCATCATCATCATCATCATCATCATCATCAAATCTTAATGAATACAAAATCCAAATCAGTACTTTTCTAATCAGTATCCTGTTTGCCTATATCTTCTTACACCGATGGAATCAAAGGAATATAAAAGGCCCAAAATCATGGCCAATCATTGGTGCAATCATAGAACTTCAAATGAACCTCCATAGGATGCATGATTGGTTAACTGATTACTTTGTTGAATCCAAAACATTTAAAGTTCAATTACCAAATATAACTATCACTTTCATTTCAGAGCCTGCAAATGTTGAACATGTTCTTAAAACTAACTTCCACAACTACCCAAAGGGTGAAGCTTTTCATGAATTGATGGAAGGGTTTCTTGGAGATGGAATTTTTAATTCAGATGGTGAGATGTGGAGGCAACAGAGAAAGATTGCAAGTTTTGAGTTTGCTTCTAGGAATTTGAGGAATTTCAGCACTACTGTTTTCAGAGATTATGCTTTGATTCTTTCCGGTATTTTGCACCAAGCATCAATCTGTGGCAAAGAAATTGATATGCAGGTAAGTCGCAAAATCCCCAACTATTTCAAAGATGATTACAAATTCAAAGCATAACTGTTAATTAGAATCTGTATTTGACATAGCATAGAGCAATTACAATAAGTATTGAAAAAATTTGTTATCTTTTAGGAACTGTTCATGCGGATGACTTTAGATTCTATATGTAAAGTTGGATTTGGAGTGGAAATTGGAACATTGGCTCATGAATTACCCGATGATAATCGTTTCGCTAAAGCTTTTGAGTGTGCAATTAGTAATGTTATGCTTAGATTTTTTAACCCTTTATGGAGAATAAAGAGGTTTTTCAATGTTGGATCTGAAGCATTACTTGCTCAAAGTATTCAAGTCATTGATGAATTTACGTATAATTTGATTCATAAAAGAAAATTGGAGTTACACGAAGTAGCTAAATCAAATGATAGCGATGATAACAAGGTAAAGCATGATATCTTATCGAGATTCATTGAGTTGAGTGAGAACCCTGATAATCAATTAACAGACAAAAGCCTTCGAGATGTCATTATAAACTTTGTTATGGCGGGGCGCGACACAACAACATCAACATTAACTTGGTCTATATACATGATCATGATGAATCCTAATGTAGCGGAGAACATCTACAAAGAGCTTATAGCATTTGAAGAAAATCAGGACAATGGAATAATTGGTTATGAACTTGGGAACCTGAAACCTTTTACTGAGAAAGTTATACAATTTGCAAGTCTATTGAATTATGATTCACTTGGCAAGTTATCTTACTTGCATGCAACAATCACGAGACACTTCGATTGTTCTCCGCAGTGCCCCAGGTACCAATACTGATGGCATCCAGATTTGATGCTTTCCTAACACTCAACTAGTTATGTTACATGTGAAACAGAATAAATTTTCTTCATATATTTGTAGGACCCCAAAGGAGTATTAGAAGATGATGTTTTACCCGATGGAACAAAAGTTCGAGCAGGAGGCGTGGTGGCTTATGTTCCATATGCCATGGGAAGAATGGTGTACAACTGGGGACCTGATGCAACGTCATTCAACCCTGATAGATGGTTCAACAAAGACGGGTTATTTCAAAGTGAATCTCCTTTCAAATTCACGGCATTTCAGGTAAGAATTCTTAGAGTATATATTCGATATACAAAGGTCTTAAGACTAATGAAATGTTAGTTATAATGACGTCGGCAACATGAGTTTTTTAACTGTGACGCTCATGCTCATGCAGGCTGGGCCAAGGACATGCCTAGGGAAGGACTCGGCATATCTGCAGATGAAGATGACACTTGCTATTTTGTGCAGATTCTTTAATTTTCATTTGATTCCAAACCATCCTGTTAATTACAAAATGATGACAACTCTAACTATGGAGCATGGGTTGAAGCTTACTATAACTACCAGGCAATCTTGACATGTTTAGGCAAGAAAGATATAAAGCCCCGGATGCATTTGTATTATCATTAAAAAGTTTAATGTTTAATGTGAAAATGTTTGTAAATGCAAGCATCTATGGATTACGATACACATTTGCAACTGATTCAGCTTGAGTACTTTGAATCAAGACACTACAAGAAAATGGCTCTATTGCCTCACCTCGGTTGCACTACGTGTGGCTATATAGGTCTTGTTTCCACAGGTAAGCATGGGTGTAGCAACAAGTAGCTGTATAGCCACGGGTTGCATATGGTGTGGGAAAAGATCATTTTCTTGCTACAGGCACTTTGTCGTGGGGTTGCAAAAGGTTTTACCTATTTCCCATCCCTACCTTCCCTAAATCCCATCCAAACCACAAAAGTCAATTTTTGTGTAACTTTATCTATAATGGGTAAACAAAACTCACCTTCCTTCTTCTCCTCTCTCTAAATCGTCTCTTCAAAAAAAAAAAAAAAAAAAATCTAACCCTAAATCGTTTGTTCCAAACTACCAAGCTACGTAATTCGTGTTAGCATCTCGGCCGCACCACCTATGTATAATACCATTACTACCATTGAATTGCTGATTATCTTTTTCATTTGGACTTTTAATTTTTGTATTGATGCCACAATGGCAGTGAACCAAGTTGATCTACAACCTACCAAGGAATCATGATATTTATTGATATAATATTTCGATTATGTTTTTGATTATATCCAATCATCCTCGGATAAACCCTAAACAATTTTATATTAATAGGTTGTTTTGATTTAACAATCTTTGTGTACGGAAATTATAATTAGTTCTGCAGTTTGATTATCAAACTAGATTAAATTGGCGATTTCCGCTTGTGCATAAATTTTCGGACCTAATTTGTTTTGGGCGGTGATAAAAGTATAGCCAAATCATGGAAAATAAGGGAATGAGTTTTGTTTACCCAATCTATAGAGAGGTCTACAAAATCTGATTTGTAAATTGGGGATGGGATTTAGGGAGAGTAGGGATGGGAAACATTGTGGAGATAAAACTCCATCCTATTCCTATGATGAGACAGTGTGTTTCCTGAAATGTATTAGGATAAGCTATGCTTTTAATGGTGCCTATATCTTGTATTTACAAGTGGGATACTACAGGTATTCTTAATGGGACATCACCTATGTGAGTGTAGAATTGTGGCAGTTCTATGGAAATTTTATAAGGCTTTAATTTCCTAGAGCACTCATGAATCCGGGATTTGTTCAAAAATGAAATGAACACAACCGTAGAACCAAATTAGTGAGAAAAGGCATTGTGTGATAACTATTGTCTTGGTTTACATTAAAAATCGAACAGTTCAAGACATCGCGTTCATCGGTTAGTGAGTAAATCTGATAGTTATTCACTATGGAAGGTTCAAAGCCAAAAGCTACCTATCCCCATGCAATGACTTTTCACTTTATCTCTCTTTTAGTGTCTGCATAACATTTGCATTCTTAGAAGTTCTATTCAAATGTGGGGGATTGTTGGAAATTTTGAATAGAAAATATGTTAGTTATAATTGAAGGGTTGTTTCCAAGAGATGTGACCCTCTATGAATGGACTCTTTCCAAGAGTTGTGACTCTCCATGAAAGGACTCTTACAAAGAGATGTGACTCTTGACGAAGAGACACTATGTCCTTTCCTAAGAGACACCAATCAAGTATATAAACCCCACTCATGTTTCATTCTAAACAAGAAAAGCACACACAAAAATCTGATTTCACTTGCATTCATTGTTGTCATAGTATTGAGAGATAAACACTATATTTGGTTCGCTGTTTCCTTGAGTTTGAGTGCTTCTACTCGAGGAAGAAAGATCGTTGTATCCTCGGGAGACGTTTAAGTAAGAACCCATTAGCACCGGAGTGGGGCGAATTTCGTCTTAAGGACAGAGTATCCAATACTCGACTCGGTCTATGCATAATTCATAGTATTCTAATTCTCTGCGTTTCTTTTCTTAATCTTTTGGTTCTCGCATCTCGGATCATCGTCAGCAGCATAAAAATGGAGAAGATATCCAACAATCTTAAGACGAAAATTCCTTCTTTATCTTCTTCTTTTATCCTGTCTGCTGTATACTTGTTGTATCAGGCGACGGTTGGTGGAGTTACGGGAAGTTTCAATTAATTGATTACACATTTCCTTACAAGACGTCTACAGCACTGAGTTCCATTAGAATTGAGATTCTGATTGAATAATCAAGTGTGATTAAATATTAATATTTAATCCTTAACTTTTTTGTTAATCAGGAAACTTGGAATTCACTCCTGTTGGCGAGACTGGCGGTTTGGTTTAATTTAAACAGGACCCATTCTCTACTGAAACGTCTTACTTGCTTCTTGTTTAACTTATTAATCTGTTTAAGTTATTGATTTACAAGTTCGAGAGTGTAACCTGTTTATAAATTACTAAACTCTAAATTCTTTGTCCGACAGAACAACACTTATGGAAAAGAAAAACCTTACTGCCGCAGACGCTGGTACAGAAGAAAACAGTTCCTGGTGCAATACTGTTTCTGAAGTGAACATGGTAAGCAATTCAAACGAGTGGTTTGTCGATACCGCTGCAACATGCCATGTTTGTTCTGATAGGAGTGTATTCTCCCATTATCAGAAAAAGCCCCATGGAGAAAGTATATTCATGGGAAATTCAGCAATATCAAGGGTTGAAGGACAAGGAAAAGTGATCTTAAAAATGATATCCGGTAAAGAACTCACGCTTAATAACGTGTTTCATGTTCCGGACATTCGTAAAAATTTAATTTCTGGATCCTTGTTGATCAAACATGGATTCAAACTAGTTTTTGAATCCGACATGTTTGTACTTTCCAAGAATGGGATATACGTTGGAAAGGGGTACCTTAATAATGGTTTATTCATGATGAGTATGCCGCCTGTTGATCGTGAAATCAATACAGTAAACAATTCTGTTTATGCCGTGGAGTCATTTGATTTATGGCACGAAAGGTTAGGTCATGCTAATTACGGTTCTTTAAGAAGATTAATTAACATGAATTTAATGCCTAACTTTCGCATAAATCCAACTAACAAATGTGAAATTTGTGTTGAGGCAAAAATGACAAAAACTCCTTTTTCCCATTCAATTGAAAGAAATACGGAACCTCTTGATTTGGTTCATACTGACATCTGTGATCTAAAGATGGTAGAAAGCGAGGTGGGAAAAATATTTCATAACCTTCATCGATGACAAAGATACGATATTGTCATATATACTTACTAAGAAATAAAGATGAAGCCGTTGTAGTGTTTGAACATTACAAAAACCAAGTTGAGAATCAACTTGATAAGAAGATCAAAATTCTTAGAAGTGACAGAGGTGGAGAATATGAATGTCCACTTATTGAACCATGTTCAAGATATGGCATTATTCATCAAACTATCATGCGCTTTACTCACCGCAACAAAACGGGTTCTTTGAACGGAAAAATAGAACGCTCAAGGAAATGATGAATTCATTACTGTTGAATTCAGGAGCGCCACAAAATTTGTGGGGGGAAGCTTTGCTTACGGCAAATTATGTCATAAACAAATTACCCCATAAAAGGAAGGATAAAACTCCATACGAATTATGGAAAGGAAGGAAACCTTCTTATAAACACCTTAAAGTGTGGGGGTGTTTGGCTAAAGTGGAAGTGCCACTTCCTAAAAAGGTTAAGATAGGACCTAAAACGATTGATTGCATTTTCTTAGGATATGCAGAAAATAGTTGTGCTTACAGATTCTTAGTGCACAAGTCTGAAATTTCTGATATACATGTGAATACCATTATGGAGTCAAGAAATGCTACATTTTTTGAAAACGTATTTCCATGTAAGAAAATTCAAAATTGTGGTTCTACTAAGAGAACTCATGACGCTATGGAAAGCACTAATCTTCAAATTGAAGAACCTCGAAGAGGTAAGCGAAAAACAAATAGTGCAAGTATGAGAATGAAAAACAACACAACCCAAACCCTACAACTCGAGGACGTTGCATGCTCTTGTGCATCACTTACATTTTGATTGCAAAAAAAATTGAACAGCTATCTCGAAGGAAGAACAACACGGAATGGTTGAAGCTGTTGAATACATCATTTATTTGAGATTTCATAAGGTTAAAATAAGAAGGCTTCCATGAATTCAGCATCTTTTTCCATGGCTTCAAAAACCTCAATTGGAAGGCTGATGTCAATGTCAATACTTCCTTCAACTGGTCCTTCATTCACAGTTGTCATTCCATTAGATTTTCCACGAATTCCAGCTTTCATGGCAATTGGTCGTCCCCAACCAAAATCGTTCCCATACATGTTGAATCGATGGGAACTCCTCGTCTGTAGATCCTTCTTCATAATTCCTTCCTCGTCACTTATAATAAAAGGCTTCTTTGTCATCCTTTCCAGTTCACTTCTAATCCTTCCATCATTGTTAGATTTAGCAACCTCATTCAACAACGAAGCTAGGAACCCAAATCCCCTTTGGAGCACCTCATCGTCCTTTGCGGTTATGGTCACCAAGGATGCTGAGTTACCAAAGTATGCTTCTGGCAAGGGTGGAATCAACTTAGTTCTGTTATTTGCCACAAATCCAAATGAAGTCTCTTCATTTTCGTCAGAAGTGTTGTGTATAATAGTGCGAGCACGTAATACAGCTATCCAAAGGTGAGCTAATACAGCTTGTAATGAAGAGATTAGTGTTGTATATTGTTTTGTTTCAGAAATTATTTCTGAATTCGCCCCTCGCTTTTAGTTTTGCAGTGTTTGCTTTAGTAAAATGGAAACATTTCTCTACATGACCCTTAAACACCAACGCTTTAGTATTAGAGATATTCATTCCTGCCAAAAATTCATCAGCCACAGAGAATGGAAGACGGATGGGGCAATCTGTATCCCTGATAAACCAACGCTCAAAACCGAGGAGGACATGGAGCAAGACATGAAGTATGATTATTGGAAGATCTAGAGATCTCGGACCATAAATTAATGAAATTCCAAAATGATGTACCATCAACTACAGAATGGTTTACGCTACACCCTATGAACACACCGTCAAGAAGTTCAGTTATTTGTATAGAGAGTAAAGGATGTGACTGACCTTCGTAGTTTCTTACCCCATTAAGGGAAAAGAGTGGGTCTATTACGCTTGCAGGAACATATGGTTGAGCGACGATGTCTTCTATTGATATGTCTGCAGTGGCATGAATGAGCTCTGCACCCTCAAAATTGCAGTTGACATAGACGGAGATCGTGTTATCATCATCTTCATTTTTTTGGATGCCAAGACGACCGGCAAGAGGAAAGAAATGATCAAGGGTATATGACAAAGAATTTATCATGTTATTGATAACATTATTGTTTCTCTTTTCATCTTCGTCTTCTCGTCTGGGAAATGATCGTGACTTAGCGAAGAGAAGACCCTTCTGCATATATACTTGTCGCAGGAATACTATATCCCATGGATTTAAATCAATCCGTTTATAGTTATCGGTAGATTTATGGATGTAACTTGCTGGCTGTACTTTTGTTGTAGAGACATGACGAACTACGGCAACATTCATTTTGCAACTACAATTAATTACTCTCTGCAAGCTATAATTTTATACTCAAATGAACTTTAATGAATGCAAATATGGATCGGAAACGAATCCTAATAGCTTAGAAATCATCGAATATTATGCAAAAAGAGTACATGGATTAGCGGAAGTTGATCACTAATTAGCTCGGGTTAGAGAAGCAACTATCAGCTTAATCAACTACATGCGATGGCATCATGCGAGTCACAACGTGTGAAGGCAAGTGCATTGACTTTCTAATAATTAGCTCAGGTTAGAGAAGAAACTATCAGCTTCATCAACTCAATACTTTTCTATCACACCTCATTGAACTTAGGTGCTACTCATATGCAAATGCAGGATCACATCAAAAATGTCCCATGTTTAATCATGGTGGATAATTTATATCAGAATATTCTTTTTGATGGTTGTTTTCAGCAATTCCTCCTTTGAATATTGTGGATACAAAATGTCGTACAACCTATGTCACTGCTGACGCATGCGATGGCATCTTGAGAGTCACAACGTGAAGGCAAGTGCATTGACTTTTTAATAATTAGCGCGATAAGATTGCACATGGGAAAAATATGTTTTGGTCCTTTTTTAGGTGGGCCCATGTCTGTTTGGTTCTTTGGTCAAACGCCTTTACTCTTTGGTCCATAATTATTTAAAAATATTAAAACTGACAAAAATACCCTTCCGTGTTAATATTTAGTTATTTTCTGTACCACTTCATTCCGTAAATGAAGTCATATAAAAACCTAAAAAAACAGACTTCATTCCAGAAATGAAGTCCATATAAAAACCTAAAAAAAACAGACTTCATTCCAGAAATGAAGTCCATATAAAAACTTAAAAAAAACAGACTTCATTCCAGAAATGAAGTCCATATAAAAACCTAAAAAAACAGACTTCATTCCAGAAATGAAGCCCATATAAAAATCCTAAAAAAATATCTAAATCGATTAACACCGTCGTCAACAGCAGCAGCAACAACATATCTTCATCTTCTTCATCATCTTCATCGTCAACAGCAGCAGAAAAAAGAAAAAAACCTTAAAAATCGTATTCAACATTATCAACATCATCGTATTCATCGTCTACAACTACCGATCTAAATATCTAATCGATTTCACCTTCATCACCATCACATAAAGAGGTAGAAGAAAGAGAAGAAAAAAAATGGAAACACCCTTAACAGGAGGAAAAAGAAGAAGAAAGAAAAAAAGAGATAAATTCTAGATCTCAAAATATAAGAGAGAAAGTAAATCTGAGAATGATTTATTCTCTCTTACTTTTTGACTATATATATGGTTCTTATCCAAAAGGGTATTTCTGCCACCACAAGGTGACATTTACATCATCCATGACATCACCTAGATCAAACAATAATTTTTATGACCAAACAATAATTTATATTACCAAATAAGACCAAACAGACATTTGACTGGGTCAAATAGACTAGACTCTCTCTAATATATTATTCCTAAGACCTAATGGTATTTCGTACATTGCACATGGGTTACCGAAATACAAGACTCTATTAGTTGTAAACCAATATACTCCCTCCGTTCCATTTTACTTGCTTTTTTAGGGTTTCTTTTGTGTTCCAAATTAGATGATAGTTTTAGTTTTTTTCCCCAATTTTCACTAATCTACCCCTGCTTTGGAATCACACCAGAGAATTAATTCTCATGGTAATCAACACAAAAGAAATTACTCTAACTTTTAAATATACCCCATGGAGAATATATACTCAATCTTGTACATCCCAAGTACATTACTAAGGGATTGAAAACTTTCCCTATATTCTAGAAACACAAAACTAGGTTATTTAAATTCTTTTAAGTAGGAATTAATATGGGTATTATTGGAAAGATTTTACTCTCTCTGATATTTCTTAATATCCGTGAAAAACTCTACAACGTCAAGTAAATCGGAACGGAGGGAGTATGTATTAGCCGTCATCCATTAGTTAAATCCATATATACTATAGGTGTTACGCCCGTGCTCTGCACGAGCCTAGTTATTTTGCAGAGAAGAGGGTGTAACTTTTGGAACAGAAAGTAAAAGGTAATTACTTAGAAAAATGCTAAAAATGATCATATTTAAAGAAGTTTGCAAAAATTACTTCTAAAAGTAATTAAATCCAAAAATTAAATCTAAAGTAATTGTAATTAAACATAATGAAATCTAACCTGGCGAGATTGGGGTATACCCAATAATACAAAATATGGTCATTTTGTAGTAAAAGAGGTCACCCTTTAACCATATATTTTGTAAATGGCTAATATACCCTTGTTTAAGTAACGCTAAAAATCTGATTAGGTTAATTAATTGAGTTTATATTAAAACTTTTCAAATTATGAATTTGAGTAATGAAATTTTTAATGGAACTTTGGGAAGTTTTTTGATGAATTTTTTTTTTTTGAAAAAATCTTTTGGAACGGAAATTAAAGCACACTACCCAAACACTTCTAAAGAGGAGATTGCAAAGCTGTTGTATAAAATAATACTCAAAATTAGATCAAAAAGCAACACTTTCAGTTCAAAGTATAAAAAGCTCAAGAAGGTCGACGAATGAAGATCATGCCGACTTTATTTTTTTAACACACAGAGACGACAACATAAATTTATTAGTCAAGCAAGGTCATCAAAAAACCCCCGCCGCTGTTGAAAATACCATGCCGATCGCTGAGAAAAATGTATTAGTCGGCAAGGTCTTCAAAAATACCCCGCCACTTAAAAAATTTAGTAGCTCTGCAAGGTCTTCAAAAATACCCCGTCTACTGTTGAATAAATTTGTTAGTCACAAGATCTTCAAAAAATACCCCGCCTGGCTAGAGGTGTAAATTGGGTTGTGTCAAAGACGAGCACAGCCAAAGACAACACGCTAAAATCTCGAGTCCACCGGTAACCCAAAGACGTGATTCACCCCAAAGACGGCCCAAAGACGTTAGTTTCATGGGATGTGCTGGGTTAGCCTAATCGGAAAAGTAGCACGACACATCACGCAAAGATCGAGTAAGCACGTGGCCCAGCCTACCCGAAGACGTTAAGAAAGCACGCCATAGCATGCACAAGTATACCATATAACAAGGCATAATACATCATATTTTGTGTATATTTCACAAAAAAAGTCACTATTCTAGCTAGTTTTTGACTTTTTATGTTGGCTTATTTTTATAACAACACATATAATACCTAAATATTTGGAAAATATATTCCAATATCGTTGTTATAATGTCGTTACCTATTTCATCACTGACGCATGCGATGGCATCATGAGTCACAACGTGTGAAGGCAAGTGCATTGACTTTCTAATAATTAGCGCGATAGGATTGCACATGGGTTACTGAAATACAAGACTCTATTAGCTGTAAACCAATATACGTAATAGCCATCATTCATTAGTTAAATCCAGATATACTATAGGTGTTTCGCCCGTGCTCTGGACGGGACTAGTTATTTTGCAGAGAAGAAGGTGTAACTTTTGGAAAAAAAAGTAAAAGGTAATTACTTAGGAAAATGCTAAAAATGATCATATTTAAAGAAGTTTGCAAAATTACTTCTAAAAGTAATTAAATCAAAAATTGAATCTAAAGTATTTGTAATTAAACATAATGAAATCTAACTCAAGTAGATTGGGGTATACCCAATAATACAAAATAGGGTCATTTTGAAGTAAAAGAGGTCACCCTTTAACCATATATTTTGTAAATGGCTAATATACCCTTGTTTAAGTAACGCTAAAAATCTGATTAGGTTAATTAATTGAGTTTAGATTAAAACTTTTCAAATTATGAATTTGAGTAACGAAATTTTTGATTGAATTTTGGGAAGTTTTTTGATGAAAAAAATTGTTTTAAAAATCTTTTGGAATGGAAATGAAAGCACACTACCCAAACACTTCTAAAGAGGGGATTGGAAAGTCATTGTATAAAATAATACTCAAATTTAAATAAAAAACCAACACTTTCGCCTGAAAATAAGAAAAGCTCAAGCAAGGTCGATTTAATGAAGATCATGCCGACTTTATTTTTTTAATACACAGAGACGACAATTAAAAATTTATTAGTCTGCAAGGTCATCAAAAATAACCGTGTCACTTTATTGAAAATACAATGCCGACTGTTGAGAAAAATGTATTAATCGGCAAGGTATTCAAAAAATACCCTGTCGGCTGTTAAAAAAATTTAGTAGTTGGCAAGGTCTACAAAAAATACCCTGCCGGCTGTTGAAAAAATTTGTTAGTCGGCAAGATTTTCAAAAAATACCCTGCCGGCTAGAGGTGTAAATTGGGATGTGCCAGCACGAGCACAGCCCAGCACAACACGCTAAAATCTCAGTCCAGCCCTGCCCAACACGGCCCAACACGTTAGTTTCATGGGCTGTGCTGGGTTAGCCTAATCGGCACAGTAGCACGACACATCACGCAGCACTGATAAGCACGTGGCCCAGGCCAAATGAAATAAGTTAAGAATGTACGTCATAGCATGCACAAATATACCATATAACAAGGCATAATACATCATATTTTGTGTATATTTCACAAAAGAGTCACTATTCTAGCTAGTTTTTGACTTTTTATGTTGGCTTATTTTTATAACAACACATATAATACCTAAATATTTGGAAAATATATTCCAATATCGTTGTTATAATGTCGTTACCTATGTCACTGCTGACGCATTCGATGGCATCATGAGAGTCACAACGTGTGAAGGCAAGTTCATTGACTTTCTAATATTTTGTGTATATTTCACAAAAGAGTCACTATTCTAGCTAGTTTTTGACTTTTTATGTTGGCTTATTTTTATAACAACACATATAATACCTAAATATTTGGAAAATATATTCCAATATCGTTGTTATAACGTCGTTACCTATGTCACATCGCTGACGCATTCGATGGCATCATGAGAGTCACAACGTGTGAAGGCAAGTTCATTGACTTTCTAATAATTAGCGCGATAGGATTGCACATGGGTTACCGAAACACAAGACTCTATTAGCTGTAAACCAATATATGTAATAGCCATCATCCATTAGTTAAATCCATATATACTATAGGTGTTACGCCCGTACTCTGCACGGGCCTAGTTATTTTGCAGAGAAGAGGGTGTAACTTTTGGAACAGAAAGTAAAGGTAATTACTTAGCAAAATGCTAAAAATGATCGTATTTAAAGAAGTTTGCAAAAATTACTTCTAAAAGTAATTAAATCAAAAAATTAAATCTAAAGTAATTGTAATTAAACATAATGAAATCTAACTCAAGAGATTGGGGTATACCCAATAATAATAAATAGGGTCATTTTGTATTAAAAGAGGTCACCCTTTAACCATATATTTTCTAAATGGCTAATATACCCTTGTTTAAGTAATGCTAAAAATCTGATTAGGTTAATTAATTGAGTTTAGATTAAAACTTTCAAATTATGAATTTGAGTAATGAAATTTTTAATGGAACTTTGGGAAGTTTTTTGATGATTTTTTTTTTTTTTGAAAAATCTTTTGGAACGGAAATGAAAGAACACTACCCAAACACTTCTAAAGAGGAGATTGCAAAGCTGTTGTATAAAATAATACTCAAAATAAGATCAAAAAGCAACACTTTCAGATCTGAAAGTATGAAAAGTCGGCAAGGTCGACGAATGAAGATCATGCCGACTTAATTTTTTTAACACACAGGAGACGACAACATAAATTTATTAGTCGGCAAGGTCATCAAAAAAAACCCCGCCGCCTGTTGAAAATACCATGCCGATCATTGAGAAAAATTAGTCTGCAAGGTCTTCAAAAAATACCCCCGCAACTGCTAAAAAAATTTAGTAGTTGGCAAGGTCTTCAAAAATACCCTACGGGCCGTTGAATAAATTTGTTAGTCGACAAGATCTTCAAAAATACCCCGTCTAGCTAGAGGTGTAAATTGGGTTGTGCAAGACGAGCACAGCCCAAAGACAACACGCTAATGAGTCCAAATAACCCAAAGACGTGATTCACCCAAGGCACAGCCCAACACGTTAGTTTCATGGGCTGTGCTTGGTTACCTAATCGGCAAAGTAGCACGACACATCACGCAGCACTGATAAGCACGTGGCCCAGCCCAGCCAAGCACGTTAAGAAAGCACGTCATAGCATGCACAAGTATACCATATAACAAGGCATAATACATCATATTTTGTGTATATTTCACAAAAGAGTCATTATTCTAGCTAGTTTTTGACTTTTTATGTTGGCTTATTTTTATAACAACACATATAATACCTAAATATTTGGAAAATATATTCCAATATCGTTGTTATAATGTCGTTACCTATGTCACCGTGACGCATGCGATGGTATCAAAAACACAAATCTACCGTTGAAAAGGTTTACTGATGCCATGGTCATTATGAAAAGCCTGGCAAGATATGCATGTTACTTACCTTGCCGACCAAAACACAAATCACAATTTTCGGTTTTTAACGTAATATAACAATCAAATCACACAACACAATGATGAGTTTGAGTTTAAACATCACTTATAGTCTTCTTTTCGGCTGTAGAGTCAACAAACTTTTTGGAAAATCAAAGTTGAAGATTTTTATATGGCTTTGGTTGCTGGAAGATGCAGATGAAGAAGAAGAAGAGAAGATTAATTGTTGTTTAGTTTTTTAATTTTAGGGTTAATGAATTAAGAAATGGGTTAATTTTTAAGATTTAACTAGTTCAAGGGTATTAAAGTAAAATCACCCTTTTATGAAAATACCGACTAGGTCCCCTTAAAATTGGGTATACCCAATTTTTTTTTTTTTTTTTAGAAGAGAAAGTTTTATTAAAAAGGAAGAATTTACAACAACTACAAAAGGTAGACAGCGAGGTAAGGAAAAAGAACTAGAAAACAACAGTCTCCCAATTGCTAAGAGTATAAGATAAGTTACAATGCACCCTCTTCCCAAAAGCATTCGCCCAATTAAGCACCATTGTTTTAGCATCATTAGCTAACTCCTTATCAGTTTTAAAACTGTAATTCGCTTCGAAAGTACGGCAATTTCGCGCCCTCCACAGACCCATATCACAACAAAATAGGATTAAATCCCAAGCAATTTTTCCAACAAAGATATGTAGAATTCAAAGGGCCATGACTGAGCAAAAGACATCAATGTTTCAGGGAAAACCCAAGACCAATTTCTATCCGTGTAATAGAAGACCAAACACTACGAGCTACCTTACAATGTAGAAGAATGTGATCTTGAGATTTAGAACTATCTCCACACATAATGCAAGAACTATATAAATCCATACCTTTATATTGTAGCATATCCAAATAATTAAGCTTGCCATGAACCGCACTCCAAACCAAGAAGGTAATTTTAGGAGGAACTTCCTGCTTCCAAATAAACCTATGAGGAAAGTCTTGCACCCATCATTTGAAATTAAAAATGCATACAAGGATTTAACAGAAAGAATCCCCGTAGAATTAAGAACCCATCTTCTCGGTGTCCTAAAATTGTCTCTTGTAGAGGGATTTGATCCAATGATGAAAGCAAAGTAGCAAACCGGTTGGTTTCTTCGCTTGATAAAACTCTCTTGAAATTAAAACTCCAAGATCCATCTCCAAGAATATGATCTGCTACACTACCAAACGCAGCCCTGCCTAACTTGCATATAGAAGTAAAAGAAGAAGCCAAACAAGAATTCCCTATCCACTTATCATGCCAGAAGGATATATGAGTACCCGAATGAAGACAAAGAGTGGAGTTTTCAGAGATGAGAGCCCCAACGTTAGAGATAGTTCTCCAACAGGAGACACCATAAGGAGTATGTATTTGACCAGGGACCCAGAAGGAGAAATTGCAGCCATATGTTTCCACAATAAGCTTGTAAAAGATGTGATTTTTCAATGGCAAACCTCCAACACCATTTAGCAAGTAATGCATCATTCATTATATTTAGATTTAGAACTCCTAAACCTCCATTCTCTTTACTAGCATACACAAGTGGCCCACTTAATCAAATGTGAACTGGTGCTACCAGCTTTATGTTCCCAAAGGACATTCCTCATTTTCTTTTCCAAAATTTTAATAACAGAAATTGGAGCCTTAAACAGGGGAAAAGTAATACATTGGCAATGAGGTGAAAATGCACTTAAGAAGAGCCAGCTTACCTCCTTTAGAAAGAGTACATTGATTATATTGTAGTCCTTGAAGCCTCATTCATATGCCATGGGAAGAATGGTGTACAACTGGGGACCTGATGCAACGTCATTCAACCCTGATAGATGGTTCAACAAAGACGGGTTATTTCAAAGTGAATCTCCTTTCAAATTCACGGCATTTCAGGTAAGAATTCTTAGAGTATATATTCGATATACAAAGGTCTTAAAACTAATGAAATGGTAGTTATAATGACATCCGCAACATGAGTTTATTTTAACTGTGACGCTCATGCTCATGCAGGCTGGGCCAAGGACATTCCTAGGGAAGGACTCAGCATATCTACAGATGAAGATGACACTTGCTATTTTGTGCAGATTCTTTAATTTTCATTTGATTCCAAACCATCCTGTTAATTACAAAATGATGACAACTCTAACTATGGAGCATGGTTTGAAGCTTGCTATAACTACCAGGCAATCTTGACATGTTTAGGCAAGAAAGATATAAAGCCCCGATGCTTTTTCTATTATCATTAAAAAGTTAAATGTTTAATGTGAAAATCTTTGTAAATGCAAGCATCTATGGATTACGATACCCATATGCAACTGATTCAGCTTGAGTACTTTGAATCAAGAGTAGTAATTTAAACAAATAGTGCAAGTATGAGAATGAAAAACAACACAACCCAAACCCTAAAACTCTAGGACGTTGCATGCTCGTGTGCATCACTTACATTTTGATTGCAAAAAAAAATTTAACAGCTAAATTAATGAAATTCCAAAATGATGTACACTTGGATCAGTAGGCCAAAAATCTATATATTCAGATGCCAATCTATATATCTTCATTAGAGCTAATTTGAAGTGGGAAAATGCTCCCTGGTTAATGTATTTCATCAGGAAAGAAATATAACAGATACAGACAAGAGAAACTACATGGCAAACGGGGTACATCAACCCAATAAACAAAACTAAACAGAAAAAGAAACCGAAATGGGATTCGGTCACCTAATAATAAGACAAAGAAAATAATAAGAACAAACAAAAAGAAGAAAAAAACTCACTGATCTTACTTTTCAAAAGCAAAATGAAGGAGAATGATAGAAATTTGTGCCCCACAATGCTATCATGCACCATGTTGGTCGTTAATCCGAGCATTTTAGTATTAGACTCTTCCTGCATTTAAAAGCTTGAATCTTGATATCTCTAATTGTACTTGCTTATGATTTCTTTTTGTTGTTGAAGATCCGTTAGCAGGCCAGCTATTCACTGTAAGACCAGTGAAGCTCCTCAGGTGTAGACCGAGACCAATTTGGTTCAATCCAAGAACAGTTTCCCCAACACTTGGTGTCATAGAAATCCTTAGCAGAATGTGTGCTCCCAACAGAATGATAGCTACCTGTATCAAGTGAGTAGTATAAAATCCTTTCATCGTGCAGTCTAGGGAAATATATTTTGTTCTCCATACGACTATTTGGAGACACCGTTGATATACACGAGGTATAGCTGATGAATAACGTATAATTCCGGAAACTTTTAACTTTAACCCACTCCATACTGGAGAAATCCAATGCAAATACTCCTATGTGCATACCATGAATTTGAAAACGCACTAATAATATCTCTCCCTCACACTCCACCAGGAAACTGATACGTTTATTCTTTTTCGTGAAGCGACGGGTACTCTTGAAAACATGCCAACTCTCATCTGCTAAATTAAAAACTCCTAGAGTACCGTTATAATCAACGCAGTAGAAAGCTCCATTGTAGAAAACTGGTACGTTAAAGCATGGCACATACTTCCTTGGATTATAATCTAGGATGGGACTAGTGCTCCATATGGCAGTACCCCTTCTAATGAACACAAGCTCAATTGCTTGTGTAATACCAAGTACTACGCAATCTGAAGCAGTCGGTAAAGAACTGAAACAAATGCTAGAAAAATTATAAGGCTCTGGGATGTCTGGTAACCTGATTGTCTCTTTGGTGAAAGGATTGTAGAAAAAATAGGTAAGCGTGCCTTTTGACATCAACAACCACCCACCTTTCTGGAAACAGATTGTCGAACCAGCGAGCATCCCCCTGAGGTTCATTAGGTAGTTCTCGTTATTGTGCATTGGGTCAACAAAATTTAAAACGGTATCTTTCTTTGTAAGGTAAACCAACCATGGGGATAGATGTGTGCTTGTTATGATCCTTGTAGTCTTGTTGACAACGGGTAGTAATTCTCTTTGCTCTAGAGACTGCTCTAAAATGCACGTAATCTACCGGATGCGTATGGCTTGCTATTAACCGAACCATGTCTTGGTTAAGAATATCCATTGCACTTGCTGCATATAATTCTTGTGATTCATTATGCATTCCCAGCCCATTTCCCTGCCCAGCATTATGTAACACGTCTTCCATTCTTCTTCCTCCATCGCTATCATTCCTATATATTAAAACAGATTAATTAAGCTCTAAAGTATCTTTCAAATGATTATATAAAGATTTGTATAAAAACTTATATTTGATTTTAATACAAATTAACAAAAACATCGAATTCCCAATACATATTTCCCCAAAAATGTAAATTCTGTGCAGTTCATGTGTATATGCGAGTGTATGTAAACAGAACGTCAATAAGATCAATAGGCATAGGAACCAATATTATACCTGATGGACGACGTAGGCATCATTATCCAACCCAATGTAAACCCCCACGAGGTTGTTGGCAACTTCAAACCAGGCAAAAAAGGCAAAATTGTGGTAGTAGAGTTGTCTTCTATTTCAAATTTATACAAGCTTTGATCATTGGCTTCTAGGTAATAAAGACAACCCTTAGTAAGACCCAACTCTGCGGCCGAGCAACAGAAACTAGTTTTTGAGCCAACAAATAGCACCTTATCATCAAAACTATCCACTTTCTTCCAAGACATTTCACTGAAATCCAGCCTCGAGACAAGTATTGAATTAATAACGTTATCACGAGCTAGTTTACTTATACCCATATTTATACGGAAGATTTCTCCATGAGCCTCCAAAAATGTGATGTAGTTACAGTAGCTCCAACGCGTGAAAAACCAAGACCACCATCTACGATTAATGGCCTCAGTTCGAGAATAACGTTATCCTGCTCATCATCATGCACTTGTTGTTTTATAATCTCTAGTTGCACCTCTCCACGGCAGATGAGGTATATTTTATGTCCTACGCAAATGAGGGATTGTATATACCTTTCTTCCACAATATCTTGTGGAATAACATCGGTTCTCCACTGTGAATCTCCAGGTCGACAAAAACAACAAACTATGACGTGCGCCCTTGACGAGGACGTAAACCATTGGATCATCATAATCATCGGAATGTGCACCGGTAATCGAAGGTGGAGAAGACAGAATACAATCTTCGACAGAATAATATTCACCATCTTCGTCACGTCTGTCGTCAAGTATCTGATCTATATTAGGTAATCTAATGGTGTCTGATGATGCAAGATTCAGGAGAAAACAATCTCCAGAGTTCCAGTTTTGTGTAGGCCCATCACTTATAACTTTACCATCACATATTATAATTAACCAAGCTTGATAAGAAGGTTTTTGAAAAAAGACTTATCACTCAATTCGGGTATAAATTTTCTACAAGTTTTGTTTTGTGGTTCACAAATATTGTAAAATGACTGGTATTGTTTATTACCTTCAGCTTCATTAGGAATCACAAGCCATGGTGCTGCTTTTGGTAGTGCTTCTGTTGCTGCTCTAATTTCTCCATAGAAAACTATAGAAAGTAAGTAAGAAACTATTAGATAGTAGAATAGAGAAGGAGTCTTAGTTTGAACTCACCAGAGGATACTATTGGAGAAATTGGGTCATATTGATATATATATATATATATATATTTGAACTGGACATTCTAGTTATGGTAGTAGTATTATTGCTCACTATTATTTCGTAATATTTATATATCCATGTTCAATGTATTTTTCATAGATAAGACTCCATGATCAATGTTTAAAAGATATCATTGTGTTTTTAAAAATTTAGGATTAATGATAATTAAAACCTTCCTATTAACTACCCTTTTGTTTACCTACAATGAAATTAATTTCTCTTCCTTTTGTGTTCTTTCCATCTGATCACGGTAACGGTCATCGATTCTTATGCTTATTTCCATAAAAAATAATGGTATTTGAATTATCTTCCTTTAGTGTTTTTTCGATATGATCACGTATCTTCATTAGTTGTTTCTATAAACTAGATATAATCAAACCCAAAAATATTCACTTTCTCTTAGCTAGTTGCAAAGAAGACAACAAAAAATTGTACCAAAAACCAGAGAAGGATCAAAAATTGAAGTTTCAGAAGTTGAAATCAAGAGAGGTAAGAGATGAGATCTAACATATATAGTATTTTTATGCTTTCTCTTTCAGTTTAACTGATTACCCAAGTAGATCTACTAGTAAATCTATATTTTTATGCTTTCAACCATGAAATTTTGTTGGTGTTTTAGGAGAGTATTGAATGAGATGCACTAGTTAGTGCACCATTGTGTTTCCCATGAAGTAGATCTGGTAGTATATATGTTTGTTATGATGCTCTCAACCATATTTTTGTTGGTGTTAATTTTAGGATACTGTATCAACAAGATGAACTCACTGAAGCGGGAAGTAAAACTTTTAAAAGAAGAGATGACCAAGAAAGATGGAGAAATTACAAAATTGAGGAAAATTGATAACAAGTACAAATCCATTTTGAAATGCATCAATATGACAAAGGTGAACTTGCAAGGAAAGAAAGAAAAAGGAGCAAAAGTTCTGGAGAATCAATACAAGGAACTCCTAGAGGATATCTTAGAATTCATTGATGATCTTGTTGAGGAGAAACCTGCAAAAAAAGAGAAAACAACAGGAAGAAGTTATGCAAAAAGAAAAAACCGTTCAAAGCAAACCTGTTCAACAAGATCTTGTTTATGCACCTAATGCAAAATTAAAGAGTCTAAAAGATACTGACCTACATGAGAAGATGAATCCTAGAGATAAGCGCAAGGTGGAGAAATTTTTCGACTTTGCTTCTATAAGGTAATTTTACAAAAACCTTAAATTCTTTTACATCCTGATTAAAAATGTCAAGTGAACAAGCATGTGCCCAAGCTAATGTACATTACAGAAATGAGGTGCACATCGTTTGTATTCACACAAAAGTGCACCTGTTCTTAGTAATGTGCACAACGAAGTGCATAAAATCAAAACAAAATGCAAGTTGCTGATAATATATTGTTAAGTAAAATGTGAACAATCTAAAAATGGTGAATATTGGAATATTGTTTAAATAAATTAATGTTATTTTTCTTCAAATTAACAGGACATTAGCTTTTGATGTGGATGAAAATGTTATTGAAAAGGGAAGTCAGAAAGTCGTGGTTGTCGGTGAAATACTTGAGCAACTGCTCCACAAAGAATCTGTAGAAAGTGAGGCACTCCATTTCTACATACACCGGCGAAAATTAAGTGCTGTGAAAGATCATGAGAAGTTCGATGGTCACAAGTACCTAAACTGTGCTTACATGGATCCTTCTGCATGGGTAACTCACTCTTAAACATATAATATTAGTTAACTTTGAGATACACTATCCTAATCAAAAAATATAACATACTTTTAGAGATTGATAAAATAAAATTTTGTTTTCAGTTGTATGTGGACAAGAAATGGCGTGACAAGAATCGTTTAGTGGATAAATTCATCATAAGTATGGCTGATAATTTGGATCGTTTACTGATCCCTATGAACAACATCGGCGAAAAATTTGATGGGGGAAAACACTGGACTCTGTTGGTGTTTGATTTCGGATCTGAAGAATGGCAATATTACAACTCCCTGACTGCAAATGCAGAGGATGCAAAAAACATGGCACTGGAAGTGACAAAAGTATTAAACATAAAAAACCAGCTGCTGAAGAAAAAGCAAATAGTTAACACAGAAGTCAAGTCCATTAAATGTCCTCAACAAGGAAGCCACCCAGATTGTCTCCTCTATACTTGCTACTTCATGAAACGATGTTCAAAGACAAACAAAGAAATTGAATGGAATGATGAAAAGCTAAGAGGTATCTGCCATGATATGAGATACAAAATGGTGGCAAAAATGCTTAGACCTGCTGCTCATGCAAAAGTGTGGGATCTAGCTACCGATGAAGATTATGAAAAGTGGTGTAAAGATCACAAAATCCGCCCACAACATTAACCATGAAGATCAGCTACATTCACAGCTTTTTTTTATTATTATTTTTATTTTTATCGTTTTTACAGCATATTATCTGTAACTTTGTTTGAATTCATTAGCTGATCATCATTTGGATTGTATGTATTTTATATTTTATCAGCAAATACCTGTTTGATTGTTGAATTCGATGGATTTGAATATTTTATGAGTTCATTACAATAAATAATTTTCTCATTTTTTGGATACGGTACAGCTAAACCTAATTCTCCAAAGCAGACCCAGCCAACAAGACAAGTCCAACCGTCAATCCGATGACATCTCCAGATACAAAGGTTACGTTGAGAAATATCACTCTCCTAATTAAAATCGATCCCCTATCTTTGTCCGCGCGACAAATGAGATTCACTACTGTACGGTACAGTAGAACCGAAAACGAAAAATAACCAAATACAGCGATTGCTCCTTTAAGTGTTAACATAAAAATGAGCTTAGAACTTCTCCAAAAGGTCATTGTATGATTTCTATGTGGCAAAAAAAACATGAAATTCTCTTCCTATTTTTCCCTAAAATTAGGGAGGAAAAACAATCTATCTTCGACGAGGTTGTGTTTGACACCTTCTTTTGATCGATATTAATTTTATTTTCAATAACTTAAAAATTTAATTTAGATTGGATAAAAGCTAAAAATGATTACTTAATATATTAATGTCAATTTAATTTAATTAAGTAAAAGCTTACTAGGATGAGTTGAGATCTTCAGCATGAATGTCTACGAGACATTAACCTTGAGGATTGTTGTAATATTGGTTTTAGGGTTTTGTATCTCACACAACTGTGTGTATACTTATGTTGTTGATTAATAATTATAGTAGATACATAGTACAAGATGTTACAAAGATAAGGATGCGTGAACAAAGTCAGCAAAAGAATGGGAAGACTATAAACAGATCTGCTAATTAACTATCTACAAGGGAGGAAGACCAAAACTTGTAACAACAACTCATTAAGTTATCTGTTAACCAGATAATTAAAGTTAACACCCCCAAGTTGGAGCGGTAGAGCCTGAACGAATGCCAACTTTAGACGACCAAAAAGTGGAGCTCCCAAAGGCTTTGCGAAAACATCATCGAGTTGATCGAGAACGTGTCATGTACCTACATTGCAGAGGAGGAGTGTCCCTATCGTGGTAAAGTATCGGTCTTTATTACTATTAGTCATAGTAGCATGTGATAGGGTGTCTTTATCAGTTGTAATTGATGGTTTAGATGTAACCATCCTGGGAGCGTAATGGTCGTAGATTGATAGATAATCTTAGCTATATAAGGAGGCTTCAGACCGGAGAAAGGTAATCAATGAATGAATGAATCTCTAACCCACTTTGGTCAGTTCACTCAACAGATTTCCTTCATCTTCTTCTTCCCAAATTTGTCTTTCTTCATCTCTATTTCGTCTAATCTTCCCTATCTAACTCGATACCTCTATTATCCTCCGTATATTGATTGCAATTGTACTAAGAACTAGGTACATTTGGCATCGAGTCGTTCTATCCTTCAAACAAATGGGTTCCAATAACTTTACAATTAAAGAGTTATCAGATTTTCACGACAAAATCAAATGAAAATCATCGATATAGACACTAAAGTAACGAGGGTAAGTCAACAATTAGATGAAAAATCGACTACTATGAAGACCCACCAAGATCAGACGAGCGATAGCTTGAAACCATCAATACTCAACACGATCGCAGAATGATAGTTTGAGAATACTAACCATTCGTATAGTAACTAATTCAAGCTTCTCGTGCTTCACATTCCAACCATGGAGAGGCAGGAGCATGAATTTTGGGTACACCACCAGAGGTAATAGTCAATTTGGCCATATTTTTTCAGTGAAACATCACATGCTAGACAACAACAGACCAAACTCAATTTTCCTAGATTCGACTTTGAGAAAATCCACGAGGATGGGTAAAAAAAGTGAGAGGTACTTCCATATTCACAATCACATGGGTAAAAATCGCTTTCGCCGATTTCGGTAAATTCCCAGGTGAGTGAGAAACCGATTCAAACCCTAAACAAATGTGCTTCACGTGAGCACTTTATAGATTCGAGAGATCAATCATTAAGTCCCACCTAAACCAAGAAATGGCCATTCTAGACTTGCTTCGGTCACAAAGTGGAGGAGAAGGGTTGATTTGGGGAGGGAAGCAAAGAAAGGTGTTGAGGAGAGTAGTATCTCGACTTGTATCGTAAAGTGAAAGCTTAGGAAGCTTGCAAGAGATGAAAGCTTTTGGGAGAGCTTGCAAAGTTGCCTTTCTCGAGAGTGTAAGTGTAGTATATTTCTCCCGACCGAGACTTGTTCTCTGGGTGGAAATAGGTAAGACCTATTTATACAAGTCGAGATTGAGACGTGCCCGGCCTCATGAAGGAAGAGAGTAAAGGGTGAAATAATGGGAGGAGGTGGTAACCAAGATGGTTTAATGGGTGAAAACGTTTTTCACCTTTATTTCCTCTTTTATTTGACCGCTTTATTCCTTTTCACGCTTAATGTGAGCGTAGTGTACGCCTCTGATGTCAGACCGCCAAACCAAAACCCTAAAGAAGCATCCCCGCCTTGTGTTGATGTCTCGAGTGTTGGTTGCATCTTGAGTGCAAGTGGCGCCGCTAGTGGCGCGTGTGGCATGTGCCAATGGCATGTGCGAATGCCTTGGTGGTAGTTTGCACGGTTTGGGTGTTAGGCTACCAGCCTGTGTGTGTGTTGGCATGTGCCAATGGCATGTGCGGAATGCCTTTGGTGGTAGGTTGCACGGTTTGGGTGTTAGGCTACTGCAGTGTTTTTGGTATGTGCCAATGGCATGTGCGAATGCCTTGGTGGTAGGTTGCACGGTTTGCAAGTTAGGCTACCAGCGTGTGTGTTTGGCATGTGCCAATGGCATTTGCGAATGCCTTGGTGGTAGGTTGCACGGTTTGCAAGTTAGGCTACCAGCGGTGTTTTTGCATGTGCCAATGGCATGCGTGGGCCATTAGGGCCGACCTTGATAGGAAACTAGCTAGCGAGCATGTTGGCATGTGCCAATGGCATGCGTGGGGCCGTTAGGGCCGTGATTTTGCTAGGGAAACTAGCTAGCGAGCATGTTGGCATGTGCCAATGGCATGCATGGCTTTTAGGGCGTGACCTTGATGGGGAAACTAGCTAGCGAAAGCATTTTGGCATGTGCCAATGGCATGCGTGGGGTCGTTAGGGCCGTGACCTTGATAGGGAAAATAGCTAGCGAGCATGTTGGCATGTGCCATTGGTACATGCGTGGGCCGTAGGGGCCGGATTTTGCTAGGGAAACTAGCTAGCGAGCATGTTGGCATGTGCCAATGGCATGCGTGGCCGTTAGGGCCGTGACCTTGATAGGGAAACTATCTAGCGAGCATGTTGGCATGTGCCAATGGCATGCGTGGTCCGTTAGGGCCGTGATTTTGCTAGGGAAACTAGCTAGCGAGCATGCTGGCATGTGCCAATGGCATGCGTGGCCGTTAGTGCCGTGATTTAGCTAGGGAAACTAGCTAGCGAGCATGTTGGCATGTGCTAATGGCATGCGTGGGTCGTTAGGGCCGTGATTTTGCTAGGGGAAACTAGCTAGCGAGCATGTTGGCATGTGCCAATGGCATGCGTGGGTCATTAGGGCCGTGACCTTGATAGGGAAACTAGCTAGCTTAGCATGTTGGCATGTGCCATTGGCACGCACGGCCATGTTGACCTAGTTGCACGTTTTGCAAGCCTAGGCGCTATATTTGGCATGTGACAATGGCATAGCGGCTTAGTTTGGCATGGTTGCCATGGTACGCAGAGTGCGGCTTGGTTGGCATTGTTGCCATGGGCGCGCAGAGTGCGGCTTGGTTTTGCGTGGTTTCCATGGTGCGCAGAGTGCGGCTTGGTTTGGCATGGTTGCCATGGCAGCGCGCAGAGTGCGCTTGGTTTGGCATGGTTGCCATGGTGCTCAAGATGCGGCTTGGTTTGGCATTGTTGCCATGGTGCGCGCAAAGATGCGCTTGGTTTGGCATTGTTGCCATGTCAAGCGCAAAGATGTGGCTTGGTTTGGCATTGTTGCCATGGTGTGTGGTGCGCTTGGTTTGGCATTGTTGCCATGGTGCACAAGAGATGCGCTTGGTTTGGCATTGTTGCCATGGTGCGCAAATATGCGCTTGGTTTGGCATTGTTGCCATGGTGCGCAATATGCGGCTTGGTTTGGCATTGTTGCCATGGTGCGCAAATGTGCGGCTTGGTTTGGCATTGTTGCCATGGTTGATGAAGTGCCACATAGTGCATATTTATACACCTTTTTATTGGCATTTCACTCATCTTTTGCGCTTAGAATTCGATGTTATCCCGTATTCTCGTGTTTTCTTGGTTTTCAAGAATAAATATTTGTATTAATTAATTTTGTGTTTTTAGGCAATAAATAAAGTCCGGAGAAACCGAGGAGCTAAAGAGCGAAGAATTGAGTCAAACATCTATGGAGCAGAGAAGCCAAAGCCCACGCGCGAACCGGGCTTGCAACCCAACAAGGAAGACATGGGCTAGAGCTACCCACCACTCGGATCCGAGCCCGTCCACTCCAAGCCGTTGAGATCACACATGGCTACATCCTACTTGCCGTTACCTCCACTCGCATCGGTTCGCCGCCCCTGCAACACCAGATCACCCAAGTCTTCCTCAACCGCTCGTATCTTCCCCAAATGATCCAACGCCGCTCCCGCCTCGTTCCTTCAAATCTCTCTGATATCCCCGCCCTCACAAACGAATCGACTCCATACCCTATACCCTATTCGATACCCCCCCATTCCTCTCTTTCTTTCTTCTCTTTCTTCTCCTCCCTCACCCCGACGCTGCAGAAGAGCCATCTTTCCCGACCAAACCCCTCTCGCAACACCGCCTCCATCACTACCACCATCTCTTGTCAAGACAACACAATGTACTTCCTCAACAACTTCCTCCATCACCCTAGTTCTAGTCATCTTTACCCATAGCTTCTTCTAACTTAGAGGCTAGGGTTGAGATAGCTGGACTTAGGTTTTCTCTAACAAGCAACATCAAGGGAGCCGAGAGCCGCACAATCAAATGAAGGGATGAATCGAGAGTATGGGTGAGAGGATTTTGTTTATTTTTCGAATTAAAAGAAATTAGGGTTTGGTATTTGGGGATTTTCTTGCATGTATAAATAATGTTGATGGGTGTTGATAGAAGGATGCCTGGCAGCCAAAGGCTTCACTTAGGGTTAATTTGTAGTGTAATTGTTATTTCAATGTTTTAATTTCATTCATCGGGGTGTTGATGAAACCCCTAGTTTCCATGTTAAGCATATCAATCTTCATGTGTTCTTGTTATGATTAAATTGTTAGGATTAATGCTTAGTTAATGAATCAACAATTCCGTGATAGGGTGTACTGTAGAAAGACATCCTATACTAGGGAAGAGTTAGGGATTTATCTAACCAAAGATCAACTTTAGACCTTCAAATGAAGGCACAAGAATACAATTTAGTTGAGTTGCCCGAGCATGAAACTAGAGGTGGATTCACCACCCTGGGTGCTTTCCACATTGCCACCGCCCTTAGCTTAGAGTCACTAAAACAACTCGCCGCATCGACACATCAAACAATAGCTTTGTCACTCATAGAATTCAGTTGAAGTAAGCCTTAGATCAACATTAGCACCACAAGTCTCTCGTGGTTCGACTCGTATTTGTCCTTGCTTCATAACGTAACCGTGCACTTGGCGTATCACTCGTAGGCTATAAAATAAACATCTTTCCAGTGCCTACCAAGTTTTTGGCGTCGCCGCGGGACTTGGCGCGTGCCTTGTTGATTTTTGGCTAGTACTTCACCGAGTTTCATCCTACCCCTCGCATATTCGCCCGCATTGTTGTTTAACCTTTTTAGTAGTGTAACTTATAATCATCTTGTAGCTTAATTTCGCATCTCGTAAAATTTCGTCTTTTTATAGTTTAATTACTTGCATTATTACCCATACTCCATCCGAATTGAGTAACTTAATAGTGTAACTTAGCTTATTAGATCATTGCATTGCAGCTTAGTCCCTCCATTTCTCGCATCATTGCCTTGCATAAGTATCATTGAATTGTTCTTTGTAATCCTTGCTTAGTGTAACTTGTGACTTTAGTCCCCTGTCACCCAAGTTATTCTCGATTGTATATTCCTCGTTGCCTTAACCCGCACAAGTCTCGAGAACTAAACATCTTTTGTTGAGCTAGCAGTGCTTGATGTGCTTGTCAGCGCCGGAGCCGTTGAGCTACTGAGCACAGCAACCAAAGAAAGGGGAGGCAGAGCGGAATAACACAGCCATTTTGGTCACAAACTGGTTGGTCACTCTCGTAGCTTGTTATACTCTATGCCCGCATGAATACGTCTCGAGCTTTATTTTAGATAGACTTGTTATTTGGGTATTGCATGAGGTGTGAAACTAGATACCCCCGCCGAGCGCATCCCCGATCAAAGTAAGCCGAGCATATTTGTTTGTGCACTCGTGTGCTTGTGTGTCACCTTGAGAATTTGTGTGAGTCAGAGGTTGCAAACCCAAATCGCCATCACTTGAGCATAACTCAACCCCGTTGTCATTGTCTTGGCTTTAGCCTGTACTAGTGTGCCATGTTGTATGTTTTGTGCTTGGGAATTTGGATGAACTAGTTGCCGTGTTTTTGCAACTTGGTTGATCAAATAATTGATAACCTCGCGCTAACCGCTAAATCTTATTTACATGCCAACTCCCCGTGTACCCCTGTTTAGCTTAGCTACAACTTGGGCTGCCCCGTGCATAGGCTTTGCATCTCGAACCCCAACTTCGCTGAGCTGCCGGGTTTTTATAAACTTGCTCTCTTACACATACCTCGAGCCAAGCTCCATCCCCTGAAGTGTGAGCTTGAGCAAAGAACCCGAAGCATACCTCCGAGCCGTGTCCAACCATTGCACTTGAACGACCCGTGCTAGCCCCGTGAGCCCCGTATTGCCTTGTGTTCACCACCTTGCTAGCCCTCTCGAAGCCGCAAGTGTTGGGTCACAACTTGAAAGCCAAGTTAGATGAGCATAACCCTTGCCTACCCCTTGTCAGTCATTTTTTGATGTGAGTTTGCAAAAACTTGTGCCGCATTGTGCATTGCCCGACTTGCACAATCAGGCACCTATTCTTGACCAAGCGGCAATCATTGAGCTGCACACAACCAAGGCCGCATGAGCTGAAACCCACACGCTTGGGGTGTAAACCTGGCCAACTTGTCCAGTTGCAACAAACTGGCCACCAACCCACATAAACCAAAACCACATACCAATGCCGAACTCCTAAACAAATTAAGCCTTACATATAGTCAAGTCATGCAAAGAAAAATAGGCCCACATCACATCATCCGGGCTGTGCAATTTCACCGTGCAATCGGGATGTTTATAACTGAGCCCACGCCCACCGGGTCGTGCAAAAGACTAAGCCCCATCTCGCGGGTCGTGCACAAAAAAAAAAAAAAAAAAAAAAAAAACTAAAGCTTTCACCCCCACACCACCAATAACCGAACCCAACCTGGCCGCAACTAAACCGATCCCACATCTCTTGGGCGAAATACACCTATTCAACTGGCTTTACAACTTCAAAAAGCAACCTTTTGGGCTTACTCTTAGAATCGTGTGTCATTTTATTTTCTCGGTTTGCTCTCACATAGTCAAGCTGTACATAACCCAACTAATCCCAATAAAACCAAAGAGTCCCACAAAACCAATCAGCCCAAACAAACCAAAACCCAACAAACCAAATGAAACCCATTTAAACCAAACAAAGTTTTGAGTTCAATTTGAGTGCTAAATCATGTCGATTTTTGTCTCGCATCCTGGGATGGAACCAAATCCATTAGAGAGCTTGCTTACGGGCATGCCTCACAGATGAACCCCCACATACCATAGTTATTTTAGGGAATTTTATGCTACTTTCTCGTGGCCCCGACCTCACATTCCCTAATCATTATGAGCACATGTATCATCCACCACAAAGCTGAGAATGAACACTTTCCTCATACCCACCATCACTTCTAGATCAATTAGAAGCTCAAGTTTCGCTTTAGAAAGGCAATTACATGAGAAATCACAAATCTAATCCCCTAGACACTATGCAATGTATACTTGTACCTTATGTGGTAGCTTAGACCACCCCGCGCCGAGAACTCGCTACATTTTACATGAGTTTAGGGCAGTCTTAGGGAAAGCCATGATAATCAAATGTACGAATTGTCTAGAAGTGACTATGACCATGCACACATCCATCATTCACCACAGTGGGGAGATGAACAATTTTATACTCCCCAACTCCTAGTTTGCAATCAATAATGGAAACACTCATGGAGCAAAATGCTAGGCTTGAAATGAATGCAATGCATGACCATCCATATAGCAACATGTCTGAATTTCCCTCTCTAGTGAACCTCATGCACAACCATACAAATTATCCATGTGAGGAATGCATACCCACTAGTGAAGACTCTCCTTCAATGGAACAACTCAAGATGATTCTTCAAAGGAACCTGATTGAGTTACAAAATGATAGATTGAAAATAGTGTTTCTAGTCTTACTCATGCAACTAACATTGAATATGAACCTAATCCAGAGGTAGATGAGTACACTAAAAATACTACAATTTTGAATGGAGAGATGAATTTTGCTATGATGATGATGATGAATATGAAGAGCATGTGTATTTTGAAAATGTAATAGAATCTTAGGTTCGTAGACATTAAGTGTCTCTTCAGAACCCCATGAATGATGCTTCTTCTAATATTCATATATGTGATGATGATGTGGAACCTGTACAATTATCCTATGAAAATGAACATGATTTACCCTCTTCTGACTTTAGGAAAGTGTGTGATGGTACAAATGATTTTATACATGAAAACAACTTAGATGTACCTAACCTCTCTCCTGAGTCACAAATTGAAACTCCTCCACCAAACCTAGGTGTAGTTTGTCACAAAATTGCAAAACCAACTTTTCTAAAAATGCCTAACTTAGGCCTTAGAGCTTTGTGCTTCCCAAGTCCTCTTGGACTATTTTGCATCAAAGTATAACACTTATAAGGAACCACAGTTGGAATGTGTATGTCTCCGTCTGCTCTTAGCAAAACTCGTTTTGAGTTAGACCTTTTGCATGACGTACCTTTAAAATTGCAAGATTTTGTGTGCTCCCAAACACACCCGTTGACAAGTTTAGGTTTGGGGAAACTCTTTCACTACTGCGCCTTACTTGCACTTTCATGTTATATTTGTGTAAGACTGTTGATGTGTGTATATATTTTCTATTGGGTTGATCCTCAACTCTTTAGACTGTTGGTTTATGGTGAATTTTCATTGTATATATCCAGTAGGACTTGTTAAATTTTTTTCTTTCTTGAATCGGCTGAGTCTTCTTGTGCATATTTTGTGCTAATCCGATATGATCTCCACCGAGAATGTTGGATTTTAGCCTTGACTAATGAAGCTCAACCTTTGCTCCCGCCGACATTCCTGCACTTTCCCTTTTCTCTTTTCAAGATAGTTCTCATGGTATGTAACTGTTTAAATTTTTTCTATCTCACGACACATTGAGGACAATGTTTGATTTAGGTTTGGGGGTGCATTTGCATATAGAGTTTTAGTCTTTTTAACTTTATTTTCAAAAAAAAAAAAAAAAAAAAAAATCAAAAATTCAAAAACTTTTTGCAAATAAAAACCTCCAACTTTTAGAGATTTTAGAGTCACTAGCATGCTTCTAGCTATGTTTACATAGAGAATCTCACCTAAATAATGGTTAGAAGTACCGGAGAACACAATCGGTTCCTTAGTTGATTAGAGCGTTAAAGTTGGATTTAACCATACCGAGGGCTTAATTAGGTCAAGTCTTAGATATTCCTGTGAGTAGAAACTACCCAATTTACATCAAGTGAGTCACCAACCTTCAATTTTTGCAACTTTCTAGAAAAGTCATTAGAGTGTGTGTCACCGTACGAATTCCCTGTAGAATGGTGAGCTACCCAACTTCGCACCAATTTCAAGACTACTTTTGATCTCTTGAGTGCTAGTTTTTGTCAATCATGAGGGTGACGTCTAAAGATGAAAACTCCTTCTAAATATCGATTTGCAGTTAGCATCACTCTCTCAATCAAGAAACCCATAGAAACACATCATCGCCAAGAAAACGAGCATCATCGTAATATTGAAAGAAAAAAATTGATATAGTCCAAGGTTTATATGCAACAAAACAAAACAAAGAAAATAGGATGAGAATTAATAAAATTTATAAAATCAAGACAATACAAGTTGTGGAAAAATTGAGTGATAAAGTCCTTTGTCCATGGAGTTAGTTGTTTAATTATTTGTATTTTTTCACTTATTGTAAATTAAAAAAAAAATCAAAAAAAAATCAAAAAAAAAAAATATATATATATTAGTTTATTTTTGCTACCACCATGGTAAAGAAGAGTTCAAGAAGAAAAAAACCAAACAACAAGGAATTTGAGTAGAATAGTAAAAAATTGTCAAGTTTTGTGAAGTTTAGAAGTTCGTCATCAACAATTGAAGAGCGAAGACCGAAGATTGAAGACGTTTCTATGGTTCCTATGAGAGAGTGATATTAATTGCCGATCGGGTGAAAAGTGAGTGAGTACTCCCACCCCTTTCTAATGGTTGATTTCCTTTCTTAGAGATCATCGGTAAAGATTCTTTTTGTCCACACTTCGTGGAGTCTCCGATTTTATTTCGAAGGTTATCCTTCTTACCTACAACGTGTGTAGGATTTCTCTTTATTCCTCGCCCGCACACATGAGAGACTAAAAAGCGATCTTTTTGAGTGCAATTATCATAAAACCCTAATGGTGAGGCAGAAGTTGAGACTTATGATCACAATCGAATCCGAATTCTTTCATATGGTATGGTTACTTCTCGCTCAAAGACTTAAGGATGAGAATGCATTCCTTTGGTAGTTCTAACTTCATGTTACTAGCACGTTAAACTCTATGTCCTCATAGCTTCTGGATGCTTGAGACTCTTTTACACTCTGAAGTTGGAGAAGGTTTTGTGGGTACACCTCTGCAAACCCTCACGAGACTACAACTCGTCCACTTAGGGACACCTAGGGGTTTAAAGGCTTAGTGCATACGCTAAATGCATTCGAGAGACCTACGATGGCAGAGGGTATAGTTAGGGATTTCTTCATTTCTGCTTTCACTTGAGGACAAGTAAAATTCAGGTTTGGGGGTATTTTATGAGTGCCAAATAGTGCATATTTATACACCTTTTATTGGCATTTCACTCATCTTTTGCGCTTAGAATTCAGATATTATCCTGCATTCTCGTGTTTTCTTGGTTTTCAAGAATAAATATTTGTATTAATTAATTTTGTGTTTTTAGGCAATAAATAAAGTCCTGAGAAACCGAGGAGCTAAAAAGAGCGAAGAATTGGAGTCAAACATCTATGGAGCAGATAGCCAAAGCCCGCGCGCGAATCAGCTTGCAACCCAACAAGGAAGACATGGGCTAGAGCTATCCACGACCCGGATCCGAGCCCGTCCCACTCCAAGCCGTTGAGATCACACATGGCTACATCCTACGGTCGCTACCACCACTAGCATCGAAGTTCGCCGCTCCCGTGCAACACCGTATCACTCCAAGTCTTCCTCAACCGTTCGTATCTTCCCCCAGCTAGATCCAACGCCGCTCCGCCTGCCCTTCAGCTCTTGATATCCCCGCCTCACAACGAATCGACCCATACCCTATACCCTATTCGATACCCCCCATTCCTCTCTTTCTTCTTCTCTTTCTTCCTCCTCACCCCGACAGCTGTGCAGAAGAGCCATCTTCTTTCCCGACCAAACCCTCTCGCAACACCGCCTCCATCACTACCACCATCTCTTGTCAAAGACAACATCCGCCTCAACAACTCCTCCATCACCCTAGTTCTAGTCATCTTTACCCATAGCTTCTTCTAACTTAGAGGCTAGGGTTGAGATAGCTAGACTTAGGTTTTCTCTAACAAGCAACATCAAGGAGTCAGAGCCGCACAATCAAAGGAAGGGATGAATCGTAGAGTATGGGTGAGAGTATTTTGTTTATTTTTCTAATTAAAAAGAAATTAGGGTAGGGTATTTTGGGGATTTTCTTGCATGTATAAATAGCAGTGATGGGTGTTGATAGAAGGATGCTCCTGGCTAGCTGCTTCACTTAGGTTAATTTGTAGTGTAATTGTTATTTCAATGTTTTAATTTCATTCATCAAAAGTTGATGAAACCCCTAGTTTCCATGTTAAGCATATCAATCTTCATGTGTTCTTGTTATGATTAAATTGTTAGGATTAATGCTTAGTTAATGAATCAACAATTCTCGTGATATGGTGTACCGTAGAAAGACATCCTATACTAGGGAAGAGTTAGGGATTTATCTAACCAAAGATCAACTTTAGACCTTCAAATGAAGGCACAAGAATACAATTCTAGTTGAGTTGCCCGGAGATGAAACTAGAGGTGGATTCACCACCCTCCGTCTTTCCACATTGCCACACGCCTTAGCTTAGAGTCACTAAAACAACTCGCCGCATCGACACATCAAACAATAGCTTTGTCACTCATAGAATTCAGTTGAAGTAAGCCTTAGATCAACATTAGCACCACAAGTCTCTCGGGTTCGACTCGTATTTGCCCCTTGTGCTTCATAACATAACCGCACTTGTGGTATCACCTTGTAGGCTATAAAATAAACATCTTCCAGCCTACCAATGGTGCGCAGATGCGGCTTGGTTTGGCATTGTTGCCATGGTGCAGATGCGCTTGGTTTGGCATCATGTTGCCATGGTGGCGCAAGATGCGGCTTGGTTTGGCATTGGTGCCATGGTGCGCATTGCGGCTTGGTTTGGCATTGTTGCCATGGTGCAGAGATGCGCTTGGTTTGGCATTGTTGCCATGGTGCGCAAGATATGTGCTTGGTTTGGCATTGTTGCCATGGTGCCAGATGCGGGCTTGGTTTTGGAATTAGGTTCTGTGGTTGAAAACTTTAACTGGGCATTTTGAAAAATACCCCTATTAATTATTTACACCCGAAAGTTAAATGCTCTTAGTTAATGTGTTGCAGGTAACACTAGGTCATGGGGTTTTACGATTTTACCCCCTTGTCTAAAAACCACCATCAACATTAAGTCCCCCGCTAGCTCCTAACAAAAAGGCTTTGTCATGAGTTAAGCATAAGATGGTGACAAACTATTAACAAGAAACGTAAGGAACATTAAAGGAGGCTTGTCTCGACCTTTTATAAATAAGATTTGGAATCCTTGCCTCTGGGTAGTTTTGCACAAAACGGGAGGTCGGCACACCATTGGGCCCTGGGCAAGCTTGGGCGACGTTGGGAAGTCGGGCGGAGTTGGGAAAGTGAGTGTGCTAGCTGGTGGGACCTACGCAAAGTGTAGAAGCCATGTGTGCTTGCAGGCCGCGCAATTGGTGGGGCCACAGGTGCAACTTGGGCGACGTTGGGAAGTCTGGCGTGAGTTGGGAAACTAAGTGTGCTAGTCAGGGGACCGCGCAAAGTGTAGAAGCCGTGTGTGCTGGCATGTGCCTCACGAATTGGTGGGGCCAAGACAACTTGGAAGTCGTGTTTAAAAAGCGTGACTTATGTAAATAAAGAGGGAGTAGACGCTTCTTCAGACAAACAAAGTTTCCTTATTTTGCTTTCCTTCACGTACGGGCCTATTAGATCATCGCTCATGCCAAAAATCCGGGCAAAGAGCAGGTCCCTCATTGCTTCCTTTCCTTTTTAAAGGTTCTCAGATTCAAACCCAACGCAACCGCATCATCTCCTCGCTTGAGAAAGGTTCTTCTTGTTGAATTTCTCAGATGTTTTCTTCTTTGTTTCTGACTTTCGTACACTTTACCGCCGCTTGTTGTATAAATGGAAAATTTCCTTTTGTGCAGAGATATCCCGTTGCAAAGATGCGCGTTGTTATCGACGAGGATGACCTAGTCGCTCCTTCCTTCAATCCCTCCTTGGGATCGTCGCAGACTTGAGGACGCCGATTTAGGGATCTATCTTACGAAATGGGATGCGCAGCAGAAGTCCCCATTGCCATACTTCTGGTTTGATATGATGGAATGTATGAACACGTGAATGTAACCTTCGGCGTGCTTTTGGAGTTTTAGGTGCACATCTACGGATTCATGTTGAGAAATTCCCGTGGCTCGTAAACCTCGATAGTGATGATGTCAAAACGCAACAACCCGGGTCAGGGAGTGAAAGCATCTTGCTGGTAGTCTCCATGCATGACCTACTTTCATTATATCGCCTTGAACTCCCCTCCACGGGATTTGATATAAGCCTATCGTACTTTTCCTGGATGTGACACTTGGATGCTCGAAATTACATGATGACATATTCTCGATAGTGCAGGCTCTGGATCCTCCGCAGCCTCGTAAAGTGTTGAAGGCGTCTTTCTATACGCGCAGAGGTGATGATGTTCTTGCGCCCGCACCATTGAAGAGAGAGGGACCTTGTTGTGGGTAATGGATTTTTGTGGACTGTTCTTCGTAGCTTTGACAAAGGAAGGGATCCCATGTATATCTTCCTTCCTCAAGTATGGTTTACGTGTTTCATCCTTGTAGTAAATTGCTACGCGTGGAGCCTCGGGCCGGGGAGTGTGGCGGCATGACCCTTTGCAGAAGGAGTGGCGTTGAAGCGAACGCTGATGCGGTCGCTCGAGAACGTTGATGTGTAGCTACTCGGAGAGAACGCGATGTGTAGCTACTGGAGAGAACGTTGATGCGAGCTACTGGAGAGAACGCTGAAACAACGCCTTGCAACTCGTGAGCCTTGACGGTTACCATTTTGAAGTCGGAGACCGCGTCACGTTCGGTCAAACTCGACATCCCCCAAGAGAGCAAAGGTTAGGAGTCCCTGGGCCCATCTATCGATCGTGCTTCCTATGAGAGGTTGGGGTTTGGGAAACGGCTTCCCCCGGATGTAAACGCCTTTTCCCGATGTAGTGCTTGAGGGGTGCAAATATGTCTTGACGCTAAGCCTTGAGAAACATAGAATCTCACACAATTGTTTCATCATAGACCGTACGACTTTGTTGGAGAAGTTCCCTGTCAGGCGGGTCCTCACGGAAGAAGGGTCTCCGTGAACTCGTGAGAGTTGTTGGTTTCCTTTGCTTTCGATTTTGGAGAAGTCTTTCCGATCTTTACGTGTGACGAAGTTGGATTGCTTATCCCTTTCCTATCGGGCGTTTAAGAGCAACGCGAGCCTCTTCATCTATAAACGCACGTCCCAAATAAGTATCTTTTGTATTTTCATCAAATCAACAAAGTGCTAAAAGGAGGTCGGCTTCTTCCTGATCTTCCAAGATCTGCCCATGGGTGGAGTAGCCTCTCGTGACTGGCTGAGCTTCCATTCTTGAAGAACCGTTGGGTGCGGAAACGCCTGGGGTTCTAGTGATCGTGTATCGTGGGCAAGAGATGACACGGTTTTGATCACGGTTCTGAGTCATGGCGCCGCTTTCAAGGGAGAGGATGGTAGGCCGGGAAGGGCGCAAGATGTTAGCGCCGAAGGATGCAAACCGCAAGCACAGAGTGTGGTATCGCTGCCAGCATGCGCTATGCGCATGTGTGCTTGGCATGTGCGCCCGGTAAGCGCGTCTGCAAGCACGCCCGGTAAGCGCTTCCGCATACGCGTCCGGTAGGAGCTTCTCGCATGTGCGCCCGGTAGGCGCTGATCAGTTTTAAATGGGCGCCGCTTGACTTTTTCTCAAGGCCCAGCTTGCATCTTCCCATACGTAGCCCAAACAGAAATCCTTTCCTTATTTAAATTCCAAAAAGTGTTATGCTCATGAAATGGGTTGGATCCCCTTTTTTATTCTCGTATGTTTGTTATCACGCCATGGTGTTAGCGAGTACCCGTAGTGATAAAGTGGGCGAGCATATTCTAGCTATGTACCCAAATTTCGCTTCAATTTGTTTTATTGTTTTCTTTGTGTGTGGTGCAAACCATAGACATAGGTATGCCTTTCATAAACTTGTGGAAATACTTCATCATAAATAATTTTTCAATGTCACCGTAGTAACATCTTCCAATAGTGACAAAAATTATTTTTGTGCAAAGTAGGCACGCACGGTAGGTGGCTTTTTTTTTTTTTTGAAAGGCAAACAAAGCTACCGGTTTATGGTTTTGTCTTCCGATTTCTTGGGTTGATAGATAAATGTTAGCTGAGGATATTGGATTATTTCCGGGATGAATGGTTTTGATAAATGACTCTGATTATGTTTTGGGAAAGGAATATTGCTTTTATGAAAGTGTGCGCTAGCCATAGGCACAATACCCCGTAGTATGACGGTTTTACTAAGAGCCTAAAAATGATCGTATGTCTTGCGTATTTAAATTTACTCACTTTCATAGTTTTTGTGAACACGCCCTCTCCATGTAAAATGCGGTTTGTCGGCAGCATCGCGAAGTCCCCAATCGTTGATAGCATCTTTCACGAGTCCCTGGGCTTTCTCGTCTAGTTTTTGCAACTGGTAACCGGGTCGTCTGTAGTTGAGTTGGACGAGTGGTAGCATCTTCTCGAAGTCCCCAGCTTCTTGTGTAGTTTTTATAACTAGTAACCGGTCGTCTCGGTAGTTGAGCCTGACTGAGTCGCAAGTCCCTAATCGCTAGTGGCATCTTCAACGAGTCCCGCTTTTTCTCGTGTAGTTTTTGCAACTCGGTAACCGGTCGTTCGGTAGTTTAGTTTGACGAGTCGCTTCCCCTACCATCTTGACATCCGGGTCGAAGAATGAGATCGATGCCCGACATTGTAGCCGACAGATCAATCCTCCCGCTCGTGGATCGCCAATTGTTTATGGGTAAAATCGCTTTCTGCCGATTTCTGCAAATCTGGTAGGTGAGTGAGAACCGATTCAAACCCTAAACAAATGTGCTGCACGTGAGCACTTTATAGATTCGAGAGATCAATCCGTACAAGTCCGGCCTAAACCAAGAAATGGCCGTTCTGACTTGCTTTGGCCACAAAGTGGAGGAGAAGGGTTGATTTGGGGAGGGAAGCAAATAAAGGTGTTGAGGAGAGTAAGATCTCGACTTGTATCGAAAGTGAAAGCTTAGGAAGCTTGCAAGAGATGAAAGCTTTTGGGAGAGCTTGCAAAGTTGCCTTTCCGAGAGTGTAAGTGTAGTATATTCTCCGACCGAGACTTGTTCTCTCGGTGGAAATAGGTAAGACCTATTTATACAAGCGAGATCAAACGCACTCGCCTCACGAAGGAAGAGAGTAAAGGGGTGATATAATGGGAGGAGGTGGTAACCAGATGGTTTAATGGGTGAAAACGTTTTTCACCTTTATTTCCTCTTTATTTGACCGCTTTATTCCTTTTCACGCTTTCTTAATGTGAGCGTAGTGTACGCCGTATGTCAGTGACCGCCAAACCAAAACCCTAAAGAAGCATCCCCTGCTTGTGTTGATGTCTCGAGTGTCAGTTGCATCTTTGAGTGCAAGTGGCGCCTGCTAGTGGCGCATGTGGCATGTGCCAATGGCATGTGCGGAATGCCTTGGTGGTAGCTTGCACGGCTTTGTGTTAGGCTACCAAATATGTGTGTTTGAGGTATGTGCCAATGGCATGTGCGGAATGCCTGGTGGTAGGTTGCCCGGGTTTGCAAGTTAGGCTACCAAATGGGTTTTTGGCATGTGCGAATGCCTGGTGGTAGGTCGCACGGTTTGCAAGTTAGGGCTACCAAATGTGTTTTTGGCATGTGCCAATGGCATGCGTGGCCATTAGGGTCGTGACCTTGATAGGGAAACTAGCTAGCGAGCATGTTGGCATGTGCCAATGGCATGCATGCGTGGTCAGCATGTTGGCAGTGCCACGGCCGTGATTTTGCTAGAAACTAGCTAGCGAGCATGTTGGCATGTGCCAATGGCATGCGTGGCCGTTAGGGCCGTGATTTTGCTAGGGGAAACTAGCTACCGAGCATGTTGGCATGTGCCAATGGCATGCGTGGCCGTTAGGGCCGTGATTTTGCTAGGGAAACTAGCTTAGCGAGCATGTTGGCATGTGCCAATGGCATGCGTGGCGTTAGGGAAATAAAGCGGTGACCTTGATAAGGAAACTAGCTAGCGAGCATGTTGGCATGTTCCATTGGCACGTACGGCCATGTTGACCTAGCTGCACGGGTTTGCCAAGGCCTAGGGCGCGGATTTGGAAACATGTGCCAATGGCATACGCACGGCGTTGGACTTAGTTTGGCATGGTTGCCATGGTGCGCTTTAGTGCGGCTTGGTTTGGCATTGTTGCATAATGGTGCCAGAAGAGTGCGGCTTTTTGGTTTGGCGTGGTTGCCATGGTGCGCGCAGAGTGCGCTTGGTTTGGCATGGTTGCCATGGTGGCGCAGAGTGCGGCTTGGTTTGGCATGGTTGACATGGTGCGCAGATAGCGCGCCTTGGTTTGGCATTGTTGCCATGAGTCGCAAAGATGCGGCTTGGTTTGGCATTGTTGCCATGTTGGCGCGATGCTATTGGTTTGGCATTGTTTCCATGGTGCGCATGATGGCGGCTTGGTTTGGCATTGTTGCCATGGTCGCAAGATGCGGCTTGGTTTGGCATTGTTGCCATGGTGCGCAAAGATGCGCTTGGTTTGGCATTGTTGCCATGGTGCGCAGATGCTGGGTTTGGTTTGGCATTGTTGCCATGGTGGGCAAAAGATGTGGCTTGGTTTGGCATTGTTGCCATGGTGCTGCGATAGCGGCTTGGTTTGGCATTGTTGCCATGGTGCCGTATGCGGCTTGGTTTGGCATTTTGCCATGGTGCCAGGGTGCGCGTGGTTTGGCATTGTTGCCATGGTGCCGCAAAGATGCGCCTTGGTTTGGCATTGTTGCCATGGTGCAGCGCAGATGCGGCTTGGTTTGGCATTGTTGCCATGGTGCGCAAGATGCTGCTTGGTTTTGGAATTAGGTTCCGTGTTGAAACTTAACTGGGTATTTTGAAAATACCCCTATTAATTATTTACACCTGAGTTAAATGCTCTTAGTTAATGTGTCATGGTAACACTAGGTCATGGGGTTTTACGATTTTACCCTTGTCTAAAAACCACCATCAACAACAACAAAAAGAGAACCGTATGGTTAGTATTGGGCTTCCATATACTTAAAGGTAAGGGCTGATAAATGGTTCCTTAATTTTCAATTTGGGAAACCTTTTTGTCTTGAAGAGAATTAATGATGGTGTTTGTGCTAGATTTGAAAACCTGGATGACAATTTTATAGGAGTTTTAATAAATCAGGTCAAGTAACAACTATGGAAGAGTACTTTGAACAATTTAAATCTCTCAAAGCTCTTATGCTAAGTAGTAACCCCCATTTAAATGAGCAATACTTTGTAATGAGTTTCATTAGTGGGTTGAAGGCTGAAATAAAGAACTCGTGTTGATGTTTCACCCACCTACACTATTACAAGCTTTTTCATTAGCCAGGAATGCAAGAGCAAAAATGTGTTCAATAGTCTCGACCCTCAAAGCCATTCCAAAGATTATTTACCAACTCATTTTCCAACACAAGGACATATCAAACTTTATCATCTCCATTTCCCCTAAGCCTATTCACTACTACCACTGTTTCTAGCCCTTTTACACCCAAATCAAAGAACTCCACACCAAAATCCAGTCCACCACTTCCACCTATTAAGAGATTAACACAGAACAAATGAGAATTAGGAGGGAAAAGGGACTATGTTATAACTGTGATTAGTTTACACTCCAAGCCACATATGTAAGAGACAACAATTTTTTATGGTACAGGTAGAGCAACCAGAATCTTCTAAGGAAGCAGAACAAGAAGTCTTTGAAGAAACTACTAAATCTCCAGTGGAATCTGACATGGAGATATCCTTACATGCCTTAACCGGTGATGCTACCGGTGACACTATAAGGATTCCCGGAACCATTAAGAGGCATAAGGTGATAAGTGCATATTTCACATATATTTGTGTCAATTCCATGATAATATTTGTTGGTTTTCTTGCAAATTATTGTATATTACGCTTGTTTTCTTTTATTTGTGTTTTATTAGATGAATCATCCAAAAGAAGTCAAATAGCTACAAAAGTGAAGTCACAAGTGAAGAAGGGACAAAGACCAACTGGAACTCGTTCAAATACAAGATGAAGGCAATGGCGAGAATATGAAAGCAATAGCGAAAGAACGGAGTCATTCTGAGTTCGTATGAAGAAGTTACGAGCAAAACAAGAACTTGGAAGACTAAGGGAAAATGGTCATTTTGAAGGGAATTGTTATTGCCACCCCCAATCGTATGTTAAGGGCAGCCATTCTCATTAAAGGGTGTACTGTTGAAAGGTACCGCTAAAGGCAACACTCATTCATTGGGGGGAGGCCATAATGGAACAATATTAAAGGCGCCAAACTAATATACACGGACTCATCCATCATCTTCTCCAATACCAAAATAGAGTCATGCACGTCTCCTAAGCGGCCGATGGAGTCGGAGCTTACACAAATCATGGAGCACCGTTTGTTGCCACTAATGACGATGGAGCATTGAGATGAAGCTCCGAATCAAGCTAGTCGCTTGATGAAACAAGAAGAAGTTTAGAGGAGAAGGCAGCTGATATAAGAACTCAAGATACAGGGACACCGATGGTGATGAACTCGAATATGTAGCTCTGAGTCAGGACGATGGCGTGAATAAGATTAGTCGATGATGATAATGGTGGAGGTCGAGCAGCAAGCGGAGAGGTAATGGGTTTGTCGAGATTGGTAGTCCGCTGAGTGACTGAGATGAGTTTTTCTTCCAATAATGGATAATGAGAGTAGTTCGTGATGATCATGATGAGATCATGGTGATGTTTCGCCAACAGGGAAGTAATGGATGGAGTTGAGCTTTTTATTATCGGCCATTGATGGAGATGAGATGTTGGCAGAAGGAGTTGTCTTCGGGCTGCTGCCATTGAAAGCCCTCGTGATGGCATTGATGATTCAAGGGGAGTTGCGGTGAAGCATGGAAGGATCTGGCAAGTCTGGGAGACGACATGAAGAAAGTATCGCTGCCATTATCGATGGTTAGTGTTGGATAGTGATCGAAGGCAAAGAGAAGAGCTCGAGTATGTGGTCATCCGTGATGGCGAGGACACGTAACCGGTGAAGAAGGAGAGTCCGTGTAGTGCTGAGAATAAAAGAGATCGTCATGTTTAGGAGACTTGGCCGATAAACCATTGGGTTGCTGCTTTCGATTTTGGAGTTGATAAACCAAGAATATTTCCGAGCAAAGAAAAGATTTACGTGATGAAGAAAGTGGGACCGTGGTACAAAGTGGTACAACTGTATATCAAGATGGGTGTATAATCACTTAATAAGATGACACACGGGTTCTGCTATTGTTATAGCCAATCAGAAGTCCTTCCCAGCTAGCTTTCGTTACTCCGCGTCACACCATATCACAGTCACTTAATTTATTAAGTGCAAAACTATCTATTAACCGACTTGACATCCTTATCAAATAAGGAAATTGTCGGGCGAAGGGTCTCTAGAAGCCTATATAAGGCTTAGTTCTCGAGGAGAGATAAACAACTTTTTTACAGAGAGAAAAATATAGAGAGAAGAGAGGAAAGGTTCTTAATCCATATCTTAGGGTTTACCCCCTTTAGGGGAAACCAAACTATTTTCTTATTCTTTCTTCTTATATTTTTTGAAGGTTTTAGTAAATCCATGTGTAACTAAATTTATTGAATAAGGATGAATTCAATGTGCTAGCGTGAAACTTTATTAGTCATATAATCTATTCGGAGTTTTTATCATCATCGTTTGTCTTTGCAGTATCTAGGGTTTATGAGTAATTCCTAGACTGATTTGGGATGCATACTAGATTAGTCTATTGATTGTTCTATTGCTAATATTGAGTTAGGAGATAAGTAATCGTCGAATAATTCATACACAAGTAGAAATCACGAGACCTTGTAGAGGGGATTCTGTGGAGCAATTGCAAGTGAAGATAACACCAGCAAGTGGACCTTTTGAGCTAAGAGTTTAATTCACCGGGATCAACCTAATTCACAAAGCCTAAGCGTTCCGGGTCGGATTACACCTTGAGTGAGCTACTACTTGGTGGTTCGGTTGATAGAATCTGATATTGGAGAGCTTCCGTATCCGTGGTAAAAGGAGTTTTGGGGATAACACCGAGCTAGTTGTTATTCTACGGTTGGTGATGAATGGTTCTAACGAAGATAGATAAGTATACTAATACAAATCATCGCTTGGTAACGGCGAAGGATTCTTTGATCATATCTTTCTTTTATTTGTTATTCTTTCTATTTTACTTTAATCAAACAATCCCCTTGTCTTTTATTATTTTGCTGAACCAAATACATATCAATTACACAAACTGTGGGAAAACGATCCTTACTACCGCTATATTATTTATTTAATTAGTGGGAAATATCTTGATTAATTTTTGTGGTTACGACACGCATCATAAGGTGTCAATACTTATAGATACCGGAAGCACTCATAGATTCATTGATTGTGATTTGGCAAAGAGGTTAAGGTGCTCTATCATACCCACATGACAAATGTCAGACTCGATGCTAATGGACACAAGATTGTAAGCACTGTCATATGTTCTCAACTACAATGGGACATGCGAATCATTAGTTAATGTAAAATTTGAGGGTGTTACCCTTAGGGAGTTGTGACATGGTGCTAGGAGCAGAGATCGAGAAAATTAGGTGATATAACCTTTTAACTTCTCTAAGTCGTGAGCATCTCATTCAAATATCAAGACAAGAAGGTTGTACTCACTGGTGAGCCATAACATCCAAGTTTGAGAATGATGAGCAAAGTGAGGTCAGAAAGAGTTACTTCAACAAGAATACTCATGTTATCAGAGGTCATCTATTCTCCATGTCCCCTCAATCTTCATCTCAGCCACCTGTCCCATACTACCATTATTACAAGAATTCCAAGATATATTTGAGGAGCCAAAACAATTACCACCCAATAGGAGTATAGATCACACTATACCCGTCAAACCAAATTCCACACCTACTAGCCAGAGGCCTTATAAATGTCCATACATACAAAAGGAGGGGGGGTAGTTGAACAACTTGTGAAAGAAATGCTCAATTCAGGTATCATACAAGCCAGTCATAGTCCCTTTGCTGCTCCCATTTTGCTAGTTAAGAAGAAGGACAATACCTGGAGGTTCTTTGTGGACTATAGGAGGTTGAATGACATCACAAAAAAAAGACAAATTCTAAATTCCAAATCATTGAAGAGTTACTAGATAAAACTAAATGGAGCATTTACTTCACCAAAATTGATCGAGGACTGGCTACCACCAAAAAAGAGTTAATGTGGTAGATATTTACAAGACAACATTCAGGACTCACCAAGGACATTATGAGTTCAAGGTGATGCCCTTTGGACTGACAAATGCTCCTGCAACTTTCCAGGACCTCATGAATGAAGTCTTCCAAGAGCATTTAAGGAAATTCATACTACACTACAAGAAAAGGGGTTTATTGCCTCATTACTTGCCACACATCTATAAATAATGTGGCAGAAAGGGGTTTAGCCTCACACAACAATAGGTGTGGCATTAAGTAAGATTTTTGCTACACATGCGAACGGATGAGGCAACAAATACTTTTTTTCATATTATTGGACGATGTCGCAATAGTTTAAGTTTTAGCCACATAGGCGTGGCAACAAGTATACATAATCATAAAAAAAAGTATACATAATACGAAATATTATTATAAATAATAAATTTTTAACTTTCCTTCTACGTCATGCATGAGGCTAAATATACTCGTATTTATTAAATATCGTTTTTATTTCCTTTTGCCGCACCAAGGTTTAATGAAAATGTTTATTGCAGCGGTCCTTTTATAGGTGTAGCAAAAACGTACTAGTATTTTAATTTAGTTTCCTAAATTACCGAAATGAAAGTAAATCGCTTTCGTATTCATACGAAGAAAATAAAAGAATTTAATATATTTTTTGGAAGAGTCAAACTCCAACTACCCTTGTTTTCCTTTCTCACATATTACCTCTCTCAGAATCTCTCGTGTTCTCTCTCCCCTTTTCTTCCTTTCATATCTAAGAAAGTTATACATATTTTGTTAGTAATTAAATCGCCGAATAAGTTTTTTGAAGTATTAATCTCTTGAAGGTTTGGTCTTGTAGGACTTGAAAATGAAGGTTATTCAATAGTGACCATATCCGCATAAGTTTGCTTGTTTTGGAAAATCTTGGGATTATTTAACTTTCTTAATGTTAGATGATAGTGAGAGAATCCATTGTGTCTGTAATAGATACACGAATCGAGATAGTTATTTGATTTAGGGTTTGTTACTTTACATAAACATTTTGGTGTTTGTTTTGATCAATAATCTTTTAATCCTTTGATTTTTTTTATTAACCCGGTGAGTCTAGTTTATGAAATTTGTTGATTTTCATGTCACAAGTACATACAACTAATCAAGTTGGGGATATTTCAATTGCAGGGTAAATATCATATCTTGCGTACATCCAATATGTATAAATTTTTTTCTTTGATGGTCGTATTATGTATAGATGTTTACAACGATTCCTAATTATGAAAATGATTATTTTCCTTGAACATTGATTTTGCAGGAGTATTTCGTTCTTAAAAGTAAAGAAGAAAAAAGATTTTGTGGGAGTTCAAAAGAAAGATCGAGATGAAATTTGGTTTTCGCTTTCCATTCTTCTTTTCTTAAAAGCGCGATTATTCTTTTTTCCTTGTAACATTTATGCATGTATTGTAGTGACTATTGAATAATAACAACTTATGTTCTAAATTAATCTTGGGGATCTTTGGAGCCCTCATTCCTTCAAAAGTTTAAAAAATTATATATCAAAAATAAAATTAATACAATGAATTAGAATTTTGCTCTTATCTTATATCCATCAAATGCCATCAAATGATTTAAGAGAAAACTTGGACCTATAAAGTACTCGTATTGAGATTATGAAACGAAAAACAAAAAAATGGAAACAATAAAAATACCATAAAACCGGCTCACCCCAAAAAAAGATTTTAAAGGAAATATAATAAATTATTATTAAAGGAAATAAATTTCAAAAAAAAAAAAATTATTAAATAAGAAAATACTTTTTGCCCCATTTATTGCTACACCGTTTAGTGTGGCAAAAATCTAACTATTGCCACAGAAAGCAAAGGTGTGGCAATCATTTTTTGCCACCTGGTTGTTGCCACAGGTGTGGCAAAAGATTTTAATGTGGCAAAAGACTCTTGCCACATGAAACAGGGTTCTCGCCACACATTTAATATGTTGCAATACACAGTTTTCTTGTAGTGCTAGTTTTCTTTGATGATATCTTAGTTTACAGCTCTTCTCTCCAAGAGCACTTGAAGCACCTCCAAATCACTTTTTCCTTATTAAGAGCACATCAGCTATATGCAAAGGTATCCAAATGTTTCTTTGGGCATACAGAGCTAGAATACCTTGGTCACATTATCACTGCAGAGGGAGTTAAGGCAGATCCAAACAAGATTGCATGCATGAAGGAATGTCCTACACCAACTAATATTAAGGACCTAAGATGGTTTCTTGGACTCACTGGATACTACAGAAAGTTTGTACAAGGGTATGGAGCTATCAGCAGAACCATCTCTGGGCCAGCTCATCATTCTCACCATCATTTTCAGAGGTTATTGACTTCTTTCAAGGAACTAATTGAGTTATCTAACTATGTTATTGTGGGTCTCCTCCTACGTCGTGGGTGGCAGCAATTATCCTTGTTTGTAGAAAACAGAAGATGTAACAAGTACTCCATGGTAGCAACTGGGAATTCAACAAAATACGCGCAACCTGGGCCTTATATCATCCAAGTTCTTCATCGCTGATAAAAACAATTGCAAAGCACTCACCCTAGACATGACGAGGAACCCTCTTGTTTGTACCATAACCAAAAATGCCACATAATGGGCCCGGGCTTGGAGCTTGAATCATCTTTTGGCCCTCATCCAAGCCCTCTAACTAACCGGGAAATTCACCAGCCTCTTCCATTATAAATGACCGGTCAACGGTCAAAGTCAACACTCTACAAAGTCAACACCTGGCACAAAGTCGTTGCTTCTTCGCACCTCCACCCAAATACTCATCCGCACTACCAACCAATTCCCAAACAAGTTCTCCGCCACCGCCATCCGCCTAGCCATGCCGCTAGTAAGCCACCCTCACGTTCCATGTGGGCCATCTATTCCGCCACCAAAGGTCCACCAATACTGCCACCCATCATTCATGCACTTATTCAAAGAAGCATGCAAACAGTTTCATGTAATTGAAGATGGAGGCATGCGTAGTTAATTCCAAGATGTCATGCAGAATTTAAGATGGAGCCATGCAATATTTATTCCAGCTAGCTTCATACATGCAAACAATAATTTCAACAAGCTTCATGCGAAATTGAAGAGGGAGGCATAAATGAGCAGTTAGTGCCATTTAAGTTATATTGAAATTATGTATAAATTAGAGCAAATAAAGGAGTGAGCAGAATGAAAAAAGAGGGTAGCCAATAGGAGGGAGAGAAAATGAGATTGTAATTCAAACATCAATGAAAATATCACCCCAAGAGGATTCTGGTCCATGGATGTAGGCAAACCATGCCGAACCACGTAAACCTTTTGTCTCTTTATTTGTTCTTCACCTGCCTCCTAACCCAATCTTATGGGTAAAAATCGCTTCCGTCGATTTTGGTAAATGGTAGGTGAGTTAGAAACTAGTTTAAACCCTAAACAAATGTGTCGCACGTGAGCACTTTCTAGATTCGAGAGATCACCTTACAAGTCCTGGCTTAAGCCAAGAAATGGCCGCCCATACTTGCTTCGGTCACAAAGTGGAGGAGAAGGGGCTGATTTGGGGAGGGAAGCAAAGAAAGGTGTTGAGAAATGTACACACTGGGAGAGTAGTGTCTCGACTTGTATCAAAGTGAAAGCTTCTAAGCTTGCAAGAGATGAAATCGTTGGAGAGCTTGCAAAGTTACCTTTTCCGAGAGTGTTGTGTTTTTCTCCCGACCGAGACTTGTTGTCTAGTGGAAATAGGTAAGACCTATTTATACAAGTCGAGATTGAAACGCACTCTCGGCCTCATGAAGAAGAGAGTAAAGGGTGAAATAATGGAGGAGGTGGTAACCGCATGGTGTTATGGGTGAAAACGTTTTCACCATTATTTCCTCATTTATTTGACCGCTTTATTCCTATTCACGCTTAATGTGAGCGTAGTGTACGCCGTATGATGTGACCGCCAAACCAAGACCCCGAAAGTATCCCCTACTTTGTGTTGATGTCTCGAGTGTTGGTTAACTTGAGTGCATGTGGCGCCGCTTAGTGCGCCGTGTGGCATGTGCGGAATGCCCATGTGGTTTCACCTTGAGTGCAAGTGGCAAATGCCGCAGCTGCTATGGCGTGTGTGGACAGTGCCAATGGTACAGCGGAATGCCTTGGTGGTAGGTTGCACGTTGAGGTAAGGGTAATGCCGCAGATGCTGGTGGCGTGTGTGGCATGTGCCAGAATGCCTTGGTGGTAGGTCATGCACCGCTTGCAAGTTAGACTACCAACACAGGTTTTGACATGTGCCAACAAAGACGTACGGCCGCTGGCCCAGGTTGTACCTGCTTTTGCAAGTTAGGCTACTGCAGAGTATGCATGTCATGTGTCCATGGCACG
>JAJJWW010002353.1:0-187981 GCA_023531295.1 Papaver armeniacum | reverse complement strand
AACTCCAACCTTCGCATACGCGTCAAGATAAGAAACAGAGGCAACAATATTGTTTTAAATAAGAAGAAAGGAAGTGATTCTTACTTCACTGTGTTTATCGAAGCAATGTCAAAGTATCCTCCGATTTGATCCTTTTGTAGCTTCTTCTCAACTTTGGCTATCACGAAAGATTTCACAAACTTAGCAATTATAAAAAGAAAGTTGCGAAAGCAAGATTTAAAGTCGGGGACATACCTCTTTCTTCTTCTCGGGCCATTTGAATTCCCAAGGATGATATCTGCGAGATTCAGGAAGAATATGCGAGCCCGATGTAAGGACCATTTAAGATCAAGGGCACGACCCACCATTTCTCATCTTTTGAATGACGAGGAGAGGTATTATTGCTCCTGGGTGCGGTCGATGTCTTGCATGAGTAATTTCTCTTCGAGAGACATTATCCTTTTTCTTAGAAGCGAACGCCCGTGAGATTTCGCATTCACCATAGTTATCAGGTAATTTTCAAAAAAGTTTTCCACGGTGTATTTCTCAGAGCTATTTCCAAGTCTGCGAATAAGGGATTCCCAGATGAATTAGAATATAAAGATCCTTTGCCTCAAGACCTTGTTCGCGAACTCAAGCATCGAGGCGAATACAATGCCACTTAATTGATAAACAGCCCGAGAACTTTTCATGGGCCAAAATTTCATAAAATAAAGGCAACTCGGATTGTACAAAGGGAATAGGAAGTCCTGCGAGAAGCTGACCGAGCGAGACTATAATCTTTTGATCATTACATTGATGATCAGAGAAAAGATTCTGAGAAAGAATAGATGAGGTTCTTGATCGGGAATAGTTGTGAGTAAAACCCTTCTCGAGCAACTACGGTGAACTTCTTGAAAAGAAGTTTTGTATGCACGACTGATGGAAGCCATTTATCAGTATGGGAATGGATGGAAGATTGGAGATTAAAAGCAGCGCTAGAAAGGATGAAGAAAATCTTTGCAGTAGCAGGAGCGCAAATTGCGGAAGAAGAGAATCAAAGAAAAGTTGCAGAGACAAACTAAAAGATGAAAAGGAGGGGAAAAGAAAACTATATATAGGGAAAAGAGCCTCGAGAAAAACAAAGTCATTTAATGCGAAGATACATGAGCAGTCGAAAAAAATGGTTGAAAGAGACGTGTCAAGAAAGACATTAATAATCAAAATCCGTGTAAAAATATAAAATCAAGATTCTAAAGATAAGCGATCGGCAGCAACAATATCGTAAAAATCTCATGATACTCTTCCCTTCGCCGGGGAGAAATACGAGGAGAGATAAGAGCGATACTTCATATATATCTCAAAGAAGTCAGGAACTTCATGCAAAAGAATAGAGGCAAGTACGTACTTTTCAAGCACGAGTATTCTTTTGCTCGTTCCTTCATCAACAAAGATCAAAGATTACTACAACAACGGATTTTCCTTTAAGATCGCTCTTTAAGCAATATTCAAGGAAAAAGAGGCAAGATGTAGGATCATAATATCGCAATGCATAGGGCTCGCAGGGATCGATAAGCAGCGGTGCAGCGAGGGAGTCATGACGAAACTAAAATGAGCAATACGCGATGAGAAACGACACACAAAACAACCGAAAGACATGGAACTGGCGAGGTTAAGAAGTGTCGCGAGATTGAATAAGTTGTACAAGCGACACTTCGCGAGACATTCCCGAAAATAAAGGATAACTTAGCTTGTCATCCATTATGTATTACCCTATATAAAAGGTTAAGTGAGTCCCATTTGTGAGGGAGAGATCTTTTTGGAACTGTTGGGCAAGTCATTAGGAGAGAGAAAGTTCAAGAGTGTTTTATTTTCTAAGTTTAATCCTACTTTTCCTGTGTAAACAACTCATGAAATTAATCAATAAACATTCTCAATTATACAGCTTTCAATGGACTAATTAATCAAAATATAGTGAGGGGTGTAGTGTGGGAAATCCTGCTACTACAATAGTACAAACTATCACAAGCTCATTTGATTCATGCAGCATACAATTACTCAATTCAATTAAGCACAACAATACACAAATTTTGATCATGAGTTACCTCAACATGTGATTAGGGGTTTCATCAAACACCCTAGTGAGGAATTAAAACATAATTAAGACAATTATACTACAAATTACACTACTATGGTGCTCGGCAAACCCCGAGAATGAAGTTTTCACACACATCTCAAACCTATTTATACATGCCAAGAACTACAAAACCCTAATTCTCTTTAAAATAGAAATTAAATTCAATCTCTCTCACCCATACTCTCTGAATCGCTTGTCCCCTCTGCTCCTGTGGCTCTGAGCTCCATTAATTGATTATAGAGGAAACCCTAGTTCTAGTTATTTCAAACTTAGCTTCTAGGGTTATGGGAGAAGCTATGAATGAAATAACTAGACCTAGGGAAGGGGGAACGGCTGCTGCTGATGATAGTTGTTGGGGTGTCAGGGTAAGACGATGGTGGAGGTGGTGATGGCTCTGCTCAGAGCTGTGGTGTCGGGTGAGGAAGGTGGAGCTCTGGGTTGTGTCGGAGAAGAAAGAGAAGATGGAAAAGAGAATGGGTTTGGCTCGATGGGGTATAGGGGTATGGGTTGATTCGGTATTGAGCGGGTGTAGCAAGGATCGATGAGGAAGTCGGAGCGAGCGTAGGATGTGGCGAGTGAAGATCTTAACGGCTCAGGACGATGTGCGGTTTTTGGTGTGGAGCGGGAGTATCAAGAAATGATGTGAGCGAAGGAGCGCCGTAGGATGCAGCTGGGAGAGATCTCAACGGCTCAGGATGAGCGGGTTCGGATCCGGGTCATGGGTAGCTCTAGCCCATGTCTTCCTTGTTGGGTTGCAACTAATTCGGCGCGGGCTTTGGCTATCTGCTCCATAGATGCTCGTCTCCAATTCTTTGCTCTTTTGGCTCCTCAATTTCTCCGAGCTTTATTTATTACCTAAAAACACAAAATTAATTAGTACAAATATTTATTCTTGAAAACAAAGAAAATACAGAATTTGGGATAATATCTGATTTCTAAGCACAAAAGATGAGTAAAATGCTAATAAAAAGGTGTATAAATATGCAATATTTGGCACTCATCAGGACAAAGGATGCAAGCCACCGTCCTGATGGATTTACCAGGTTGCCACTCGTAAGTGCACTACACCATTTTAAGGAATTTGCAACCAAGTTTTGCAACGGCTCTAGTGCCGTTGCGACATTCCCAGTTGCTAATCCCCGTTCCTAAATTTTCGCAACGGCTAATATACGTTACGAATTCAGCAACCTCGATAGGAAGGTTGCGAATAGCAACTACTCTGGGATAAAGCGTGTGAAGCACATGTGTGGTCGGGAACACTAGGACTAATAATTATGCCCAAGTCAAACTTCGGTCAAGTATGCTTCTTTTTGTTTCCACCCTTCAGCCAAAGTTATCCTATATCCTGCCCCTTAGTCGATTTTATCTTCATTTTTTCTCCACCACAGACACCGACTCACCCAAGTCTTTCTTCTCCTCTCCATCTTCATCTTCATCGCCATCTTGATCTACTCAGCTGAGCTCTGTATTCTCTTCTCAATCTCTAAACTCTATCATCGTGTAGAACTGTATCATCAGGTATAATCTTTAACGAGTTTTTTAGGGTTTACAGATTTTGATATCTAGGGTTTCAGTTGCTATTTTAAGGGTTCAGATACTTTGATGTCTAGGATTTAAAAAATTTGATTTAAGTTTATCGAATCTAGGATTTAAGTTATGAACAGACTAAACAAAGCATCACACTCAGAAAAAGATCTGTAAACAAAAAATGAAAGAGCAGAAGAGAAAAAACGATTGGTATCAATGGATGAATTTAGTGATATCGGAACCATATTATGTTTATCACTTCATTATATTCTTTTCTTACTTGATTGTTCGTACCTCTGCAATTCAAATCTTCTCATCTAATTTCTCATACCTTCTTGTTCGTAGGGTATAAAAACTCAATCATTAAAACTCAGATTTTGATTGTATTGAAAAATCTAAGATATGGGTTTTGGTTTTGATTGATTGTTTGATGTGGGTTTTGATTTGTTTAATTTTTTGCAGGAAATTCAAGCAGTTTTGGTTTTCTTAATGTTGGTTACAGTCAAGGTATGTTGACTTTGTAGATTTTCAGATTTGTGGGTTTCTTAAAATGGTTTATTGAATCTCACATTGTTTGTTTTGTAGTTAGTGAAAGAGGAATCTTGGGAAGGATTTCTTTCTGATGTTTTGTTTTTCTCAAAGGTTTGTATTTTGATTGATACTCCAATATTTTTTGGTCTAGTTTTTAAGGTTAAATTCAATCAATTTCATCGTTTTTATTTGTTTTGCAGGGGTTTCTAATTGTAGTTTCTTTGCTCATTGATATACAATTGGCTCTCTGCTACATGGTTGTATTCTTCGGTAAGTATTCTTATTGGCATTTGTTGCATTACATTGGCAATCAATTACACAGTTTTGTGGTTGTATTTAAGTAATACTAGTACCAAATTTGCTAGGAAACTAGTTGCTTGTAGCTAGTTACTAGCGATCTGATGTGGATGGTGATGTGCCCACCATCCACATGATCTAAGTCCTCAGTATGGACAACTCGTTGTGAATGCCTGGTCCGAGAGTCCAGGATTCGCAGTGTCAAAAGGGCCGAATGACTAGTTAGCAAGTTACTAGTTTTCTAAAGTTTTCATACTTGTAGACATTGAATCCAATTTTCACTCCTATCATGTGTTGTTGTTGTTGTTGTCGTCGTCGTTTCTCCACTGCTTTTTTCATCATTCCATTCTAAACTTTGCTTAACTGTATTTTCTTATTGCAGTGGTGTTCACAACTTTGCTTAACTGTATTTTCTTATTGCAATGGTGTTCACTTTAACTCAGCAACCCCCTTACTCTGAACTAGGTACGAACTGAACTTCAGTATTTTGTATTTATCGTTCATGTTTAATTTTCTCCAGTCTAATGTCGTCTCCTAACACTCCTTTTGTATTAGCAAGTTTTTAGTGCTTTGGTTGTCTTTGACTAAATTAGTGACAACTGACACCTTAATATCAAGAATTAACTATTGATAAATTTCAGCGTTGATACGAAGATACCTTTATAGGTCAGATTATACATTCTGGTTAGTTGAATAACAGAGCTGTTAGGTCTCCTGGCCTGTAAGATATTCATTTCGAGAACAACATTTTTTTTTCCGTCTGAAAATAGAATGTCCACTTGGGTCGCCACAATATAGTGTTCCATTGCATTGTATCAATTTTGAATTTCTAAGTTTTTTCTTGTACTCTAGAAATAGCCAATAATATAAATTCTACAGTGCCAACTTATCTATTTTATCGCACCTCATTTTAGATTGTTTCCCCTACACAAGATTTTACTTGAGTCTAGGATGTCCGTTTGTGGTCATTGGTGAAAGGATTAACGAGTATGTGCAGATATGTTTCCTTCCTTTTGGATATAGTGAAGGTTATTTAAAAATCAAACTGAAGTGATTCGGTGAGAAAGTTTGAGAGTGGTATCTCCAAAAAGATGTATCTTGAATCTGTATCTACTCATCCCTGCAAGGTTTTTATGTCTAATACCTTGTTGTTATGTTCATCTCAATGGTGACTTCAACAAGTGATGCATATGATAAGATAATTCAATTTCAAATTCTGATGGACTTTTGTAGGTCACGCTACTAGGTTGACGCCATTGCAATTGGAAGTCATTTTGATTGAAGGAAGCGCGTTAAGATTCTGGTTGGTTAGTTATGAAACTTTGTTTTTGAGATGTCTTATCAATTTCGTAGTAAGACTCGTTGTCAGAGAATTTGAATTTAGGATCTTCAAAGTGTGGATTCCTGAAAATAAATGTGTGTTTGGCAGGTTGAATTTCGAGCTTTGAATTCGTCCAATTGTATACGAACAAGTCGTTTTATTTCTGATCTCTCGATTACGTAAGATCTACTACTCTGTTTCAATTTAACCTCCTCTTAATTCGTTTAGTTTCTAGAACACCCTTTCTTTCACTGGCGTGTTTTCTGCTTTAACCCTTACTTTGTTGTCTGACCAGATACTCTAACAAGAGTCTATCTTTCGGCATAGTGGATCTGGGACTATTTCCTAATGCGCTTAATCATTGGTGAATTTTGATTCTCATTGTTACACATACATAAAATTTGGTAATTTTAATGAAAATGAAACCCTGGGTTTAAATAAATGGGGGGTTTTGTGATCAATTTGATGATTGGGGGTACTTAGTATTTTGATACAGCTACTTACGGACACAAGGTGTTGTTTTTCTTCACATTCAGTTAGTCTTAAGTTTCAATTTCTTTGTTTTATTCTTGAAATGTACTTGTTATGTACTTATGTTGTTTGATTATATCTCTGATAGATTAAATCTCTATAACGATGTATTATGCGAGTTATTTGAAATTTCCCCTATGTGAATATCTCTGTATTATGCAAGGAGACTGAATCTCTCTATGTCTTTGGTGTTAATGTTTATTGCAGGCTCCGAAGAAAGGTGTTAAAGCTCCAGTAGCAACAAAGAAGAAGAGTGTAAGTTATAATCTCCTAGTGTTGGTAATTTTCTTTAAAATATGTCTGTATTTTGAATCCCCATGTCCCCTTTTGCTTATCTTGTATTACTATATCTTGTACAAAACAATGGTAGTGTTCTGTGATATATGTCCGTGAGTTTTGAGTATCAGCTTTATGTTTTTGAGACCTATAAGTAAGGGTAACTTTGTAGTAATGCCTAAAGAGTCGAAGATTGTATTTGATTCATCCCTAAAGATCCTTGTGTTTCCCTCTTTCTAACCCACTTTCTTCTATCTCCACTACAAATATAAATTTCTCGGTTGCTCAAGAGTCATGATCAAGTAAAGTGAACTCATTTCTTATTTCTCAGTTCATGCACTAATCTTTGTTGTCAACAGCAAGTCAATACATAAATTGTATTTGATCTTCATACACAAATCTTTTAGGTTTTCTTTCTTTTAGGTTTTTTTTTTTTTAATTTCATTTCTATTCTTAAGTCGACTAAATTGATCAGTCCCTGTTTCAGTTGGTTTTTAAAGTTATATTCGATCATCTCTCTCAGCCTGTCTCTTGATGAACTCGGGTTTAGAGGGTTTAAAGTAGTTTTTTCCTCAAAATTTAGGGGGCTTTTTTCTGTGTTTTTTCAAGCTTTCTAGATAGGAAAGGTGTAAATATTGTTGGCTATTTTATGGTTTTGCAATAAATCATATTTTGGTTAGTTTAAGTTAAGATGGGTTGGTATATCCCTTGATTAAAGTCTGGTTTAAGTTCTTGTTGTGTACTTGAGCTTTGATTAAAGTTGATGTTGCATCAAGTTTAAGTAGTAATTTGATATCCATGTAGCTCTTGAGTAGTAATTAGATCTTCTCTCTATTTTTTTCTTGCTAATATTATCCCTATAGTATTGTTAGTAAATTGTAACTGTTTATGCCGTTTACGATGCTGTCTGTTCACTCGCAGAGTCTAACTGTTTACACCATATGTCTATTGATATCAAGAGTAACAGAACCATATAAGTAGTGATAGGGATGTTTGTGGGTTCTTTTGATTTGATTATATAGTCTATTATTCAAAGGCTTAATCTTTATAAGCATACTGGATATCTGATTAGAAGAATTTGTGATGCTTTGTTCGCAGGTTAATTGAATGATGCTTATGAGATCAGAAAGGTTGGAGAACAAAGCGTGCGTGGCAGCAAACCATTAGGTCCCTTAGCAGTCTGCAAGATTTGTAAGTTATAATGTAGTATCTCCTTATAGAGATTTAAGTTAGAAGAACTTAGGAATTTAGGAACTTTCTACAAACTGAACTTAGGAACTAAGTATGTTTCTGTGTATGTCCATTAAATGAATGACATAGTTTGTATCAAATACTCATACTTCTTGTTAACTTCAATTGAAGAATTCTTTTTTCATAATGGTGAATGTGGAAATTAAAGTGAATGAATGTGTCATGGTTGGTATAGCTGTGGAATACTGAATATGGGGAACCTGGGAAACTGCAGGGGTAAATATGGGGGAATCGATTTTGACCAGTCAATGAAGACTTGACCTTTTTTTTTTGTTGCAAAAAATTAGCAACGCTTTTTGTTCTCATGCTAAATTAGAACCCGTAACCAACAACATTTAATTCCGGGTAGGGGTATTCCCTGTAATTAGAAATGACTTAGCAACGGGACCTTGGTTGCGAATAAACAAAGTCGCAACGGCACGGTACGTTGCGAATCTCCGTTGCTGACCAAGAATCGCAATGGAGCTTATGCCGTTGCGAAAAACTGCAACACCGTGTTTTGAAACGTCAACTCCGCACAGGACCCGATCAAGAACGTCTGTGCTCCGTTGCTAAAGCCTAAAAATGGTGTAGTGGTGGGATGCTAATCGGGCACGACAACGCACACCCTTGGCGGTGCCAACGTGTGGGGATGATCAGTCCCATTGTCTACCCACCGTACTGCATTGGTCTTAGGATGCTCGTAAGCGGGGGTTCCATAGAGGTCTGGCAAACTCACATTACTTATACAAGCTCAACTCGATTTGCAAAGTAACTGGCCCAGCGAGTTACAAACTCTTTCCCGCGCAAAAGTTGGCCTACTCTCCAACTTTAAGTTTCCATGATGGAAAATACTCGCTAATGAGTCCACCCCGCACAAGTCCCTAGAGTTTTTCTCGGAACTTGCTCTGATACCATATGTGACGGACCGGAAAATTACGTCTTTGGCGCATTGCCCCGCAGGCCGTAACTCCCATGATGAAGCTACGATCCGGGCCTTTAAAGCTAGGCAAATGCACGTCCATACGCCCTTGCAAGCATGCTCGTGGAGCATGATGCATCTAACTTAGCTTCCACACCATGCTCGTGGAGCATGATGCAGCTAACTTAGCTTCCACACCGCTCCAACTTACCCTTGTTCCGCAAAGGGTTTATTAAGAAAAGCAAAACTTGCTTAATACGGAAAAAAACGGCCTTTTGAGGTCCTAAACGATGGAATTTGGCTAAATTCTGGTGACCATATGTATAGATCAACATGTCTTGATCTTTGGGACGTTTCCCATCAAAATGGACTCCTCTTATGCTAAATTACGACACACGGGTTTTTCGCCTCCAGATAGGCTATAACTTTCTCTTTGTAGCTTGATAGGAAGTACGAGCATCCACTTGCTGGCATGCAACTAAGCCTCATCAAGTATGACCACAATCATCTCTGGCGTCGAGCTGTCGAGCTTAGATGATATGAGGGGACAGAATGTCGCAATCATCTCCAAATTAGATGATATGAGCGAGAACGTGCTGGACCGGCAATGCTGCAACTCATTTCGGCTGCCTACGTACCCTTCCCTACTCTAAAGGGATCAAGCACAGACCGTAGTTTATCCTCGAAGGGACAAGCAACTTATTCCAACTCGTTTGCTAGGTCGTAGCCAAGCAATAGTGGTAATGTCCTAGTCCGTATAGGTCGTTCCGTCAAATACATCCAAGTGATGCATCATCGAGTCCGTGGAATGGCATAGTGATGCCTCAGGACCATATGCTCCATTCATAAGGCTGCGCGACTAAGAATGAGGCATGAGCATCATTCATACCGTTCCGTCCAAGCTATAAAGCTTACTTGGTACATAGTCCGCATATGCACCTTCAACCAACTACCCCTCCCTATATATGTCTTAATGGAATTTCAACAAGTATGGAAAGGGGAACAAAAATATTTCATCAACTCCCCGTTTACTATTCATGGCCGTTGCCATGTATTTTCCTGAATAACCGGCAAAGATGGCTGTTCACTACCAATGCCAACTCCGATATCCGGCCATGTTGGCCATCCACTGGCAACCCGATATCCGGCCATGTTGGTCGTCCTCTGCCTACCCTATGTCCGGCCATGTTGGTCGTCCACTTCCATCCCGATATCCGGCCATGTTGGCCGTACTCTGCCAACCCGATGTCCGGCCATGTTGGCCGTCCACTGCCAACCCGATGTCCGGCCATGTTGGTCGTACACTGTCAACACATTGGCCAAGGGCCAATGTTCCTTTTCCTACGCAACGAAAGCTTTGGATGAAGCTTCATCTCAGGCCATGGCGCATCTTTTAGCATGTGCCATGATAAAAACACGGGGTGTTACATTATCACACCCTTCAAAGAATTTCGTCCCCGAAATTCAAAACCAAAACTATTGTGGACAATCTCTTCAAGTTGGATTTCCTGAGCAAAAGTCTCATACTAGATGCTCAAAAATCACGGGTTTCTTCAAGTTGTCATGAACAATAACTTAGACCTTCTGAGCACATGTCCCATACCACCTGCCTAGGAATCCAAAAGTGCCCACAACAATACCAAGAATCGCAATTGGCCAGTGCCAAGAGGATATCTCGACTAGGTATCCTGAATGCGCATCCCATACTACGCACTCAGAAGTCCCTAAAGTTCACAAGGTTGGAAGATGTCATCGAAATGACAAAGCAAATCCAAACACAACACTGTGAGGACAAATCTCTAATGCCAGTGCAGTTGGATGCAAGCCACCGTCCTGATGGATTTACCGGGTTGCCACTTGTAAGTGGGATGCTAGCCGAGCCTAACAACGCACACCCTTGGCCAGTGCCAACGTGTGGGGATGATCAGTCCCATTGTCTACCCACCGTACCAGACGGTCTTCCGGATGCTCGTAAGTGGGGTTCCATAGAGGTCTGGCAAACTCACATTACTTATACAAGCTCAACTCGATTTGCAAAGTAACTGGCCCAGCAGTTACAAACTCTTTCCCGCGCAAAAGTTGGCCTACTCTCCAACTTTAAGTTTCCATGATGGAAAATCCTCGCTAATGAGTCCACCCCGCACAAGTCCCTAGAGTTTTCTCGGAACTTGCTCTGATACCATATGTGACGGACCGGAAAATTACGTCTTTGGCGCATTGCCCCGCAGGCCGTAACTCCCATGATGAAGCTATGATCCGGGCCTTTAAAGCTAGGCAAATGCACGTCCATACGCCCTTGCAATCATGCTCGTGGAGCATGATGCAGCTAACTTAGCTTCCACACCATGCTCGTGGAGCATGATGCATCTAACTTAGCTTCCACACCGTTCCAACTTACCCTTGTTCCGCAAAAGGGTTTATTAAGAAAAGCAAAAACTTGCTTAATACGGAAAAAACGGCCTTTTGAGGTCCTAAACGATGGAATTTGGCTAAATTATGGTGACCATGTGTATAGATCAACATGTCTTGATCATTGGGACGTTTCCCATCAAAATGGACTCCTCTTATGCTAAATTACGACAAACGGGTTTTTCGCCTCCAGATAGGCTATAACTTTCTCTTTGTAGCTTGATAGGAAGTACGAGCATCCACTTGCTGGCATACAACTAAGCCTCATCAAATATGGCCACAATCATCTCTGGCGTCGATCTGTCAAGCTTAGATGATATGAGGGGACATAATGTCGCAATCATCTCCAAATTAGATGATATGAGCGAGAACGTGCTGGACCGGCAATGCTGCAACTCATTCTGGCTGCCTACGTACCCTTCCCTACTCTAAAGGGATCAAGCACAGACCGTAGTTCATCCTCGAAGGGACAAGCAACTTATTCCAACTCGTTTGCTAGGTCGTGGCCAAGCAATAGTGGTAATGGCCTAGTCCGTATAGGTCGTTCCGTCAAATACATCCAAGTGATGCATCATCGAGTCCGTGGAATGGCATAGTGATGCCTCAGCACCATATGCTCCATTCATAAGGCTGCGCGACTAAGAATGAGGCCTGAGCATCATTCATACTGTTCCGGCCAAGCTATAAAGCTTACTTGGTACATAGTCCGCATATGCACCTTCAACCAACTACCCCTCCCTATATATGTCTTAATGGAATTTCTACAAGTTTGGAAAGGGGACCAAAAATATTTCATCAACTCCCCGTTTACTATTCATGGCCGTTGCCATGTATTTTCCTGAATAACCAGCCAAGATGGCTGTTCACTACCAATGCCAACTCCGATATCCGGCCATGTTGGTCGTCCACTGCCAACCCGATATCCGGCCATGTTGGTCGTCCTCTGCCTACCCGATGTCCGGCCATGTTGGCCGTCCACTTCCAACCCGATATCCGGCCATGTTGGCCGTCCTCTTCCAACCCGATGTCCGGCCATGTTGGCCGTCCACTGCCAACCCGATGTCCTGCCATGTTGGTCGTACACTGTCAACACATTGGCCAAGGGCCAATGTTCCTTTTCCTACGCAACGGAAGCTTTGGATGAAGCTTCATCTCAGGCCATGGCGCATCTTTTAGCATGTGCCATGATAAAAACACGGGGTGTTACATTATCACACCCTTCAAAGAATTTCGTCCCCGAAATTCAAAACCAAAACTATTGTGGACAATCTCTTCAAGTTGGATTTCCTGAGCAAATGTCTCATACCCGATGCTCAGAAATCACGGGTTTCTTCAAGTTGTCATGAACAATAACTTAGACCTTCTGAGCACATGTCCCATACCACCTGCCTAGGAATCCAAAAGTGCCCACAACAATACCAAGAATCGCAATTGGCCAGTGCCAAGAGGATATCTCGACTAGGTATCCTGAATGCGCATCCCATACTACGCACTCAGAAGTCCCTAAAGTTCACAAGGTTGGAAGATGTCATCGAAATGACAAAGCAAATCCTAACACAACACTGTGAGGACAAAACTCTAATGCCAGTGCAGTTGGATGCAAGCCACCGTCCTGACGGATTTACCGGGTTGCCACTCGTAAGTGGGATGCTAGCCGGGCCTGACAACGCACACCCTTGGCCAGTGCCAACGTGTGGGGATGATCAGTCCCATTGTCTAACCACCGTCCCAGACGGTATTTCGGATGCTCGTAAGCGGGGTGCCATAGAGGCCTGGCAAAATCACAGTACTTATACAAGCTCAGCTCGATTTGCAAAGTAACCGGCCCAGCAGTTACAAACTCTTTCCCGCGGAGAATTTGGCCTACTCTCCAACTTTAAGTTTCCATGATGGAAAATACTCGCTAATGAGTCCACCCCGCACAAGTCCCTAGAGTTTTCTCAGAACTTGCTCTGATACCATCTGTGACGGAGCGGAAAATTACGCCTTTGGCGCATTTCCCCGCAGGCCGTAACTCCCATGATGAAGCTACGATCCGGGCCTTTAAAGCTAGGCAAATGCACGTCCATACGCCCTTGCAAGCATGCTTGTGGATCATGATGCATCTAACTTAGCTTCCACACCATGCTCGTGGAGCATGATGCAGCTAACTTAGCTTCCACACCGTTCCAACTTACCCTTGTTCCGCAAAAGGGTTTATTAAGAAAAGCAAAAACTTGCTTAATACGGCAAAAAACGGCCTTTTGAGATCCTAAACGATGGAATTTGGATAAATTCTCGGTGACCATGTGGATGTCTTGATCTTTGGGCGTTTCCCATCAAAATGGACTCTCTTGTACTAAATTACGATACTCGGGTTTTTCGCCTCCAGATAGGCTATAACTTTCTCTTTGTAGCTTGATAGGAAGTATGAGCATCCACTTGCTGGCATGCAACTAAGCCTCATCAAGTATGGCCACAATCATCTCTGACGTCGAGCTGTCGAGCTTAGATGATATGAGGGGCCAGAATGTCGAGATCATCTCCGAATTAGATGATATGAGTGACAACGTGCTGGACCGGCAATGTTGCAACTCATTGCGGCTGCCTACGTACCCTTCCCTACTCTAAAGGGATCAAGCACAGACCGTAGTTCATCCTCGAAGGGACAAGCAACTTATTCCAACTCGTTTGCTAGGCCGTGGCCAAGCAATAGTGGTAATGGCCTAGTCCATATAGGTCGTTCCGTCAAATACATCCAAGTGATGCATCATCGAGTCCGTGGAATGGCATAGTGATGCCTCAGCACCATATGTTCCATTCGTAAGGCTGCGCGACTAAGAATGAGGCCTGAGCATCATTCATACCGTCCTAGCCAAGCTATAAAGCTTACTTAGTACATAGTCCGCATATGCACCTTCAACCAACTACCCCTCCCTATATATGTCTTAATGGAATTTCTACAAGTATGGAAAGGGGACCAAAAATATTTCATCAACTCCCCGTTTACTATTCATGGCCGTTGCCATGTATTTTCCTGAATAACCGGCCAAGATGGTTGTTCACTACCAATGTCAACTCCGATATCCGGCCATGTTGGTCGTCCACTGCCAACCCGATATCCGGCCATGTTGGCAGTCCTCTGCCAACCCGATGTCCGGCCATGTTGGTCGTCCACTTCCAACCCGATATCCGGCCATGTTGGTCGTCCTCTGCCAACCCGATTGTAGGAGTAGAATATCGCAGCAACCTTCACTTGCGAATTATTAACGACGCAACTTAATAATGTCGCAGAAGAAATATTAGAGACGACGCAACAAATGACATTAGCTTAAATATGAGAAAGGTGTGACGATTCTGCGAAGAGTCAAGAAGACTTGCGAAGACTAACATTTGTAGACCTGCGAAATGTCGCAAGGTAAATCCGAAATTAAGGGAAATATTAGTTGTACATGAGCTGTCATCCACTATGTAATATCTTATATAAAGAGAAAGGCATGAGAGAGAAAAGGAGGACACACATTTTGTAAAATGGAGAGACACAATTTTGTGGAGAGAGACATTAATTTCTTTATCATCTTCTTCCCAAAATAATAAGATCTAGAGCTCTAGAAAATATCCATTAATGGAGATTATAAATGTAATACTAATGTAACATCAACAATCATAGTGAAGAACCATGGATGTAGATCACATTGATCGAACCATGTAAAAAATCTTGTGTGTCTATTTAAATTTCTAGCACTTATATTTTGAGATTTAGATGATTAATATGTTTAGATCTAGAAATTATTATCAAGATATGATAAGGGGTGTGTTGTGGGAAATCCTGCAACTACATTTGGCGCTAGAAACATGGAGGAGTAAAGGATTTATCCTTCCTGTAATTTGTTGGTTTAAGAAATTTCCATGAAGATTAGCTACTGTTCATATTTATTTTTAGATCTTAAAGTTTCAGGAGCAAAAACGGAAATTTCATGGAAGAAGTTACATATTCAGGGAGTAAACATCATCAACAATTTAAAGACATGAAAAGAAGAAGAGAAAAAAAAAATTTAGTTGTTGTGGTGAAATTCGGGGAAGAAAACTAAAGTTTCAATGGAAAATTTTCATGTTCAGGAGAAGAAGGCAAATGTGAAACAAATTAAGGAAAGACGAAGAGAAGATAAGAGGCAGACGCTGCAATCCTTATCACAAACAGAAATTCGCAAAGATGGTTTGAGTTGGAGTGAATAAGCAAGAGGTCACGGGTTCGAATTCGCAGAGACACATATTTTTCATTTTCTTCTCATCTTCAATGGCGAATAAGAGAATAAATAAAAAAGTTATGAGTTAATTTCGCAAAGAAGTTCTTGAACAGTTGGTCCAGAGAGCAACATGTGCGTTTGTGGTCGCAAGTTCGAATATGCCTGCGAGCATAATTTTCTTCTTTTTTACAGAGGGGAAAATGGATAATTTCGCAAGGTTTTTTCATTATTTCGCAAACAAGAGGCAGCACAGTTGGTTGTCTGCGAAGTTAATGAGTTCATGGTCGCGAGTTCAAATCCCAACGAACGTGTATTTTTCGCATGGATTTTTCGCAAGAGTATTTCGCAAGAAGAAAGTAGATGATTATTTCGCAAAAACACTTCGTAGAGGCAGGGATAGCACAGTTGGTAAGGAGGCATGAATGCAAGCAGCAGGTCGCAGGATCAATTCTTGCTTCTCGCACATTTATTTTTGTTATGCGAAATTTCGCACGGACTTTGATTATTTCGCAAAGAAGAAAGTTGATGATTATTTCGCAAATTAATTTCGCAAGAAAGGGTTAGAACAGTTGGTATGGTGCGAGAATATTCAAGAGGCGGGTCAAGGGTTCAAACCTCATTTCTCATACTTCTTTTTGCTGCGAGATAATTATATTTTGTGCGACGTTTATACATTTCAAGGATGCTAGCTTCGCAAGCAAATCATATACTTCACGAGATTGACAACAACATCAAACCACAAAAGCTAAGTACCACTTTCCTTGAACATTTTACTTTTACAACAAATAAAAAGATTTTTGATTTGATTTACAAAGAGCGATACAATCGCAGAACTACAAAGATTCCACAATTACAAGAGAAACCGAGAACAATATCTCGCAGAGATCAATTTATATATTTCCCTTAAATACTTGCTTTGTTTCAAATGAGAATGATATCCAACATGGAGAGTAGTAGCGGGCAAACCTTTGTGGCGTACACCCTAGTTCGCGAACAATATTCGCAAGAGGCAATGTACCTAAAGTGCGTCATATAAGGGGGTACCTATTAGGATCATTTCCATGAAATATGTTTATCGGATGAGACGAAACAAGTTATACAAAGGAAATCAAAACAAAGAAAAACGATTTGAACTTGCAATTAAATGAATATTTTTGATAAAAGAAATGTTGAATACTAATCTAAATTTTTATTTGCATTACAGCATAGCATGAGGCAAAGAACATGGAGCGAGAGTTTCGCATGATGGATTCACAATACTTCTTATATTTAGAGGATTAAGTACTTCATATACTTCTTCAAGGATATTTCATACTTCTTATACTTCGAGGATACTTCATACTTCTTATACTTCGAGGATACTTCATACTTCTTATACTTCAAGGGTTGATACTTCTTATATTTCGCAAATCTTCGGAACTTCGCAAAAGAATAGAGGCAAGTACGTACTTTTCAAGTCCACTATTCTTCCGCTCGTTCCTTCATCAACAAAGATCAAAGACTACTACAACAACGGATTTTTCCTTAAAGATCGCTCTTCAAGCAATATTCAAGGAAAAAGAGGCAAGATGTAGGAGCAGAATATCGCAGCAACCTTCACTTGCGAATTATTAACGACGCAACTTAATAATGTCGCAGAAGAAATATTAGAAACGACGCAACAAATGACATTAGCTTAAATATGAGAAAGGTGTGACGATTAAAAAGATTAAGAGAGTCAAGAAGACTTGCGAAGACTAACATTTGTAGACCTGCGAAATGTCGCAAGGTAAATCCGAAATTAAGGGAAATATTAGTTGTACATGAGCTGTCATCCACTATGTAATATCCTATATAAAGAGAAAGGCATGAGAGAGAAAAGGAGGACACACATTTTGTAAAAGGGAGAGACACAATTTTGTGGAGAGAGACATTAATTTCTTTATCATCTTCTTCCCCAAATAATTAGATCTAGAGCTCTAGAAAATATCCATAAATGGAGATTATAAATGTAATACTAATGTAACATCAACAATCATAGTGAAGAACCATGGATGTAGATCACATTGATCGAACCATGTAAAAAATCTTGTGTGTCTATTTAAATTTCTAGCACTTATATTTTGAGATTTAGATGATTAATATGTTTAGATTTAGAAATTATTATCAAGATATGATGAGGGGTGTGTTGTGGGAAATCCTGCAACTACATATGCGCTAGAAACAGGGACTGTGAGAAGATTGAAGGTAAATAATTGTTGTTAAGATTCTTCAAATCAAGAAAATGATGAAGCAAAATGATGAAATAATAAAAACAGCAAACATAAAAATCAACAAGTATAGAAGAAAAGAGGGATGTAATGTGATTACGAAAGCGATGATCAATGAATTCCATGAGAACATTAAAGGGAGAATACATAAGCGAGATTTTGAAGGAAAAAAGATTACAACAATGGAGGAAATTACACCCTTGAAAGATTGGGAGAAGCAGAAGATAACATTCACAGCGGCAGAAATACCAGGAGGGGACTTAAACCATACATCTCCCTTGGCAGTCACGATAATGACGCAGAAGGAAAAAGAGAAATCAATGGGAAATGTGGAAGAATATGCGATAAATAGAACTTTGATCGATACGGGAAGTTCAGTAGATATCATGTTTTATGACACATACAAAGAAATGGGATATAAAGACGAAGAGATGACTCCATCAACCTATTATATTCATGGTTTTCGAAAATCCAGAACAGAACCAAAAGGAGAAATAAAAGTGCGAATTTCATTAGAAGAGATTGACACACTAGTGACATTACGCGTGGTGGACATGGAATCGCCATACAACATGTTATTTGGAAGACCATGGATACATGCAATCAAAGCTGTGGCATCAACATTACATCAGTGCGTTAAGTTTCCTATGCCGAGCGGAATTGGTGAAATTAGAGGAGAAACTGATAAAGCGAGATTATGTTATCAAATTGAAGTAAAACATTATGAAGAACAGGTGAAGCGGTGAAATGATCGCAGAAGAATATCAAAAGCAGCGAGAAAGGAAGAAGAATTCAAAACTTACTTGATAAGAGCAGAAGAAGGAAAAGGAATACTTGGCGAAATACCGGGAGAAGAAAATGGACTTGCGAAGGAAATAAAAGGACCAACACCTATAGGAGAACCCAAGGCCAGCTACATCGCAGCAGAACCAACAAAAGAAGTAAACATTGGAAAAGAAGAAGAACCCAAGATATTGAAAATTGGGACTAAGATGGAGGCAGGGGAGGAAAAAAGGATTGTTGATCTGTTGTGAGATTACAAAGATATCTTCGCATGGGATATGGATGAAATGCCTGGAATAGATCCATCTGTGGCATGTCATAAACTGGAAATTGACAAAAAAGTAAGACCATTCAAACAAAGAATCAGAAAGATTGCTACAACATATCACCCTCAAATAGAAGAAGAATTGCAGAAAATGCTAGACGCATGGATCATTAGACAGGAAAAATACCCCGAATGGATAGCAAACATGGTTGTAGTCCCAAAGAAGAAAAAAGGGATAAGAATTTGTATAGATTTTACTGATCTAAATAAAGCTTGTCCAAAAGATAGCTTTCCTTTGCCAGATATCCCGCAAATGGTTGAGTCAGCAGCGGGAAATGAAAGGATATCTTCTCTTGATGGATACAAAGGATACAATCAAATTCCTCTTGCCGAAGAAGATCAAGAACATACTGTTTTTTCCGCTCCAAGAGGGTTATACTGTTACACAAAAATGCCATTTGGTTTGCGAAATGCCGGAGCAACATACCAAAGGATGGTAGAGAAGGTATTCGCAAGATGGATACATAAAACACTAGAGGTGTACGTAGATGACATGCTAATAAAAAGTAAAGAAGCAAAAGACCATGTGCAGGATTTGAAGGAAATTTTTGAACAAATGAGGCATTTCAACATCAAAGTAAATCCATAAAAATGTACCTTCGGGGTTGCATCAGGAAAATTCTTAGGTTCATTGTATCAAAAGAAGGAATACAAGTTGACCCAGAGAAAGTACATGCACTTCGCGATATGCCAACGCCAGCGACGGTAAAAGATGTACAGAAGCTAAATGGACTACTAGCTTCACTGGGAAGATTCATCTCGCAATCTTCTGACAAGTGTAAACATTTCTTCAATATACTCAAAAAGGGGACGAAATTTAGATGGACGGATGAGTGCGAAAAGGCTTTACAAGGAATAAAAGAACATCTAATGGATGTGTCAATTTTACAAAAGGCAGAACCAGGAGAGGAGCTATTAATCTACCTTGCGACGACCTCGCACGCTCTAAGTGCCGTGCTATTGCGAATAGACGCAGGAGTGGAGAAACCGATCTATTACATCAGCAAAACATTTAATGCCGCGGAGAAGAATTACTCAAAAATTGAAAAATTAATTTTGGCGTTAGTCTATGCCACATTTAAGCTTCGCATATACTTTCAAGCACACACAGTCAAGGTAGTGACAAGATTACCGATTGAATCGGTAATGAAAAATTCAAAAAGGTCAGGTAGAGTTGAGAGATGGAATGCACAGATCAATCATTGCAAAATCAAATATGAAATATTATCTTCGCCAAGATCACAAGTTGTCGCATATTTTTTAGCAGAATTTCCTTTAGAAGAAGATGAAGCGGTGGAAGAAATGATGGAAGTAGAAGAAGAACATGGAAATCCAAGGGATTTATTAACTGAGCCAAACAGATGGGAAATATTAGTAGATGGATCATCTAATAGAGAAGGTAATGGAGTCGGGATCATTTTGATTTCGCCAGAAGGCAACAAAATGGCTTTTTCTTTCAGATTGGAGTTCGCATCTACCAACAATGAAACAGAATATGAAGCTATAATACATGCTCTGCAATTCGCAATAGACATGAAGTTAGAAAATGTGAGAATCACCAGTGATTCACAATTAGCAATTCGCCAAATAAAAGAAGAGTATACCACAAACGAACCATCTTTGAAAAAGTACAAGAAACTTGTTGAAGAATTGTCAAAAAAGATACCAAAAATAAAGTGGAGACATATATAAAAGAAAAGACAATAGACTCACAGACGCTTTTGCTTTCATCTCAAGTATGATGGAAGATCCAGCTACGAGAAACATAAAAATACAAACACTTTCATTACCATCAATCAATAAGGAGGAAGAACGGGAAATAAATGTGATAGAAGGAACACAAATGCATAACAATGAAGATTGGAGAGTAGAACTTCATGCATATTTGATGAAGGGAGAAACCAAGAAACAGATTAGAGGCTCACAAATTGAAAAGCCGTGCAACAAATTATGAATTAAGAGATGGGATACTATACCAAAAATCCTTTAATGAACCCTCGCTCAGATGTTTAACACGAAAGGAAGGAGAAGTAGTCTTGAAAATGTTACACAGTGGCGATGCTGGAAATCATAGTGGCGGAAGATCTCTAGCACATAAGGCGAAAATGCAAGGCTATTATTGGCCATATATGCATGAAGATGCGAAACAAATGTCAAGGCGTTGCGAAGATTGTCAAAGGCATGGAAAGAAAATACATGCACAAGGAGTACCGTTAACTTCTTTAACAAGTGTGTGGCCTTTTGGAAAGTGGGGGTTAGACATTGTAGGACCATTTTTGCCAGGAACAGGGCAGAGAAGATATTTGATTGTCGCTACGGATTATTTCACAAAATGGGCAGAAGTAAAGGCAGTACAACATATTCGCGATAAAGATATTTTTACCTTCATATTTGAGAACATCATATGCAGATTTGGAATTCCCGCACAGTTGGTATCTGACAATGGGAAACAATTTGAAGGACAGAATATCGAACTATTACTTAATGCATTTCAAATAAAATGTGGAAAATCAACGCCCCTATATCCGTAGGCAAATGGACAAGCAGAAGCAACAAATAAAACGATCGCAGACATATTAAAAAAGAAGTTAGAAGGACACAATAGAGCATGGTATGAGCAAGTGCATAATGCAGTATGGGCTTACAACACAACCAGACGATAAGCTACGGGTATGTCACCTTTTTGTTTAACATATGGAGTTGAAGTTGTACTTCCAACAGAGGTTGTTATTCCAACAACAAAGAAAGAAGCGTGGGAGAAAAATCTTAGTGCGGGTAATATTTTAATCAAGTTAGATGAGTTGGAAGAAAAAAGAGAGAGAGCATTGCAACATATGGAAAATTACTACCGCAGATTAGCCAGAGAATATAATAAGCGTGTTAAAATACGCGAATTTCAACCAGGCGATCTAGTGTTGAGGGAAACACCAGTTTATCAGCGAGAAAGTGGTGGCAAACTGGCGAAAAGATGGGATGGACCTTATATCATTAAGGAAATAGTTGGAACAGGGGCGTACAGATTGATGGATCCTGAAGGTAAAGATGTGGGCCACAGGTTGGATAGACCATGGAATAGATTATACTTGAAAAGGTATTACCCATAGCAGATTGCGAAGGAATGATTGCGAAATAATAAATGAATGAAGAAAAATATGTTTGTATGAAGATTTTGCGAAAGAATTATTGCGGGGCTGCGTGACATAAAGAAAAACATTTGCGAGAATCTCGCAATTAAAACAAGAAACGATAATCAAAATTGAATAAAATATACTAACGGGACGAACCTTTATGGCGTACACCCTAGTTCGCGAATGATATTTCTTAAGAGGCAAATGTAAGACCTAAAGTGCGTCATATAAGGGGGTATCTCTTGACCTGGCTCAGGGAAAAGGTTACACCGCCCCTGGAACCTGAGTCATGGAAATTTGGGTCCAATAAAGCCTATCCGGGAGAGATAACTTGGATTCCCAACTATATATATAAGGTTATACCCTGGTTGGGCGCCCGAGGGTCTCTTCCAAGGAGTCAATGTATGCTCAAGGCGCCGAGGTACACGGTTGAGCCAAGAGTGCCTGGGGCATTTGAAGTGTCTCGGCCATTCTTGGCAAGTCTTGGCACATGTTGTACTCGGCCCGAAGAAAACTCCACTTAGGGTGCAGTCTCGTAACCATAAGCCCTATAGGTATAAGGGATAAGAGGCTGCGAAAACAACTGGTTGTTGTTAAGACCGGATGAGAGGAGCTAGTCTTGTATGGCCGATGTTCGCCTCCTTGAAGGGGCAACCAGGGAGATGATAAGGGCGGCACCCTCCATTAGGGAGCTGATAAGTGTCTAAAGACGCAAATGTCATGAGGCTTTATTTTCGCAAGAAAATTTAGGCTTGTCATATTTTTGCAATGATCCTGCAGAGGCAATAATACTAGCGCGAGGGTAAGACGAGATCAATGGGTCTTTACATGAAAGTGTAAAGACGTCCTGCGATTTCGTCGCAAGACGACAATGTCATGGGGATTTATGTTCGCAAGGATATTTAGGCCTGTCATATTGTCGCAAATGAAACATCCTGCAGAGGCAATAATACTAAGAAAAGATAAGACAAGATCAATGGGTCTTTACATGAAAGTGTAACGACGTCCTGCGATTTTGTCGCAAGACGGCAATGTCATGGGGCTTTATGTTCGCAAGGATATTTAGGCATGTCATAGTGTCGCAATGAGGGGTGGCAAAATAAGACCTTTAACTAGGAAGGAAAAATAAGACCACACAAGATTGATAAGGCAAGATCAATGGGTCGCTACATGAAAATATAGGGACGTCCTGCGATCTTGTCGCAATGACACAACCATATGAAAGCATTTACAAGATTACATTCACTCTTCTATCTACATATAAATAAAAGAGGCAAGTTGAGGAGAAGACAAAGCTTGATCATCCAATATTTTTCAAAGAAGTTATCCTCCTAGGTAAGGAACAAGAGGCAATTAGGGTATGTCGAGGAAATATTCAAAGATGTTTACCTTCTCGGGAAGAAATATTTTCGCCTGAACAGTTCACAATACTGCTCATTAACACTCAAGAATGGATACTTCATACTTCATACTTCTTATATTACTTCTCATACTTCTTATACTCCATTTCGTATGAATAGAGACAAAAGATCATTCAAAAAATAATAAAAAGGCAATATGCGAATTGCACAATAGAAAACTTAATTTTTCTTGCAACAAGTGTACCTCAACAGAAATTGAAAATTGTCTTACATAAGAGGTTATGGAGATAAAGAGATAAGAAGATATGATGTTACAGAAGAGGTTCAATTCTCTACATTGTTCTTTTCACCAGAAGAAGATATTATATGTTCCTCAACAATTTTATCAGCTTCAACAATCTCCATATTTTTTCCAGTTGGTTGATCCTTACCAGAACCTTCTTCGCATGTATTATCATTGACAGCTTCATTATTAGATGGGATCGCCTTTTCATTTTCGATGTCCTCGCCACTATCATACTCAAAATAGCTGTCAGGGGAATTAGGGACTTCATCTTCTTATACTTCTAGAGGTTCGATGGATAAAGGTTCGAGAGATTTGGATAACAAGATTTCATTCACAATAACCTCAGCTTTAAGATGAAATTGGCGAAGAAGTGCCCTCTGGTGATTCCTACTCTCGACGTCTTTGGAGTGAGACAAATAATCAAGTTTTCTTTCGGCACAATTGCGAGACTTAGCGAGAGTAGCGGAAAGTAACGCATTTTCCTTGCGCATCTTGGCGTAGTTGGACTCCAACGTAGAAAGAGAAGAGCGAAGATCTTCCTCAGATTCTGTAGAAGAAAAGAATAAAAGAGTTATTAATAAAAGATTCAAAGATTAGACAAAGGAAAAGAAATGGATGAGGCAGTCAAATTTTATGACTACCTTCCTTTTGCGAAATAAGATTTTGAGTCAAAGCCAAGCAACTATGCCCCAAATGATCCATGGCACTGTCGAAACTATCTCCAACTAACCCTTTTAATCGAGAATGCAATCTCTTTTCATTAGAAACAAGTAAAGTATTCTCCTTCGTAAGTGAGGAGTAGGAGTCTTTTAACTTAGAATATTGATCTTTAAGTTGGCTGATTTTCACACTTAAAGTTATTCTACCCTGAATAAGCTTATCTCTTTCGACAGTTACTTCTTCGAGTTTACTTCTTAGAGAATTGAGAGATTGTTCTTGTTCATTACATATTTTTTGATGGACATCAAGTTGTTGCGAAGAAATCGCCACCTTGTTTAATAAAGCTCGCTTCTCTTGAGATAGGGTCTCATTCTCATCTGATAAGGTTTCCAATTCTAAATTAGATTTACTCAAAGAATAAGAGAGATGAGATAATTTGCTACTCAATAAATCTTGTTTTTGAACTAAAAGAAGGTTCTCTTTGGAAAGGTTATCTATTTGATCAACAAAATATGTGTGAAGATTGTCTAGTTGGTTATATTGCTCCATCCAAACATCCCTATCCACTCGAGTTTCTTCAACGATAGACTCCAATTGATAAATCTCCATTTTTCGCTTCTGGATTAAGGCTTGAAAGACGAAAAAAATTTTGGGTTTGTAAAAAAAAAAAAAAAAAAAATGGGAAGCGGAGATGAGTGAGAATCAGTACCTTTTAATTCTTCATTCTTCTTGCGAAGATTATCGCGGTCCAGCAAGGTGTTGTGAAGATTATTTTTCAATAGCTTAATTTCTTGCTCTAAAGACATCTGCGACATTTTGTTAGAGCCAAAATATTTACTCAGAGATTCGCAAACGTTAGATCTAACAGGATCGGTGGAGGTCTTCTTGACATCATTCATGATGTCTGATAAAACTTTAAAAGCTATATCTATCCCCACCAGATTCTCTTTGGAAAGAAGGGTAGATCCAGATGAAGAGGGGAAGGTTGAGTCATCTTTAGTCACACAGATGATAGAAGGAGGAATCTGCGAAGGATCAATGAGTGGGAATGAGGCGAGGCATTGGTAGTAGAAAGAGAGAGGGTTCACCACGAGGAACTTCAAAGTAAATAGAAAAATTGGCAGTGACAATTCCTGAAGGAACAAAAGAAGGTATATCTTGCGAGGATATCGCAGGGGATATTGGTTGCGCATGTGATGTTATCACAGACGGAGTTGATTCAATGTGCGAAGACATCGCAGTAGAAGTTAGTTTATCCTGCGAAGATGTCGCAGGGGAAGTGGCGAGTTTAAATGAAGGAAAGGAGATAGAAGACCCGACATTCTTGGAATGGCGAGGTTTCTTAGGGATTTTATCAGCCTGCTTGTCATTCTGCGAAATCACAAGTTAAGTAAGAAACAGAGGCAACAATATTGTTATTAAAAGAGTAAAATATTTCTTAATTACCTTGTCATCCGCAGACTTCCTTTTAGTAGCAGTGGTTTTTGGGTGCGAACTTACGAAGAGCTTGACAGTAGATTTGTTCTTACTGAAACAAAAATAACACAAGAATTATCAAGAGAAGAATAATTTCAAAACAAAGGAATTAATCAACAAAGAAGATAAAGAATAGCAGAAGAAACAAACCCTGATGATTCCATAAAAACAGAAATAGAGGAGGGAATGAGAATAGTAGCACATGAACAATAGTAGAAAGATGAAGAAAACTTGCAGGATGAAGAACAACAAACAAAGATTGCAGACGATGAAGAAGACGAAGTAAATGATAGGGTGTAGAATACATCCTGTTTACTATCTATTGTTTATGCTTTCTTTGCTATTTTTCTTGTAAATTATGTATTTTACGTTTGTTTTGAGTTTTATAGCTACTTTGGAGTCGCACGGAGGAAAAGAAGAAGAAATCACCCAATTTGAGCCAAAAGGGCAAAAAGGTCATTTTACAGGCGATTGATATATGGAGATCAGTTAATGTTAAGGGGCAACTCTTTTGGGAGGATCACTACAGACAGGTCAGTCAAGGTTAAGGGGGCTGGAAACTTGGCTAGCCCTTATCAAAGCGACCACCTGATATAGGCACCCATCAGGGGTGGTTCTTACGTTGGGCGTCTCCATCTCAAGTCATTACACAACCCTAGAATTCATCTCCTCTTCAATTATTTGCTCTGAAAATTAGAACGAGCAGCAACCTGAAACAACAAAATCAAATGAGGAGATTGAGATTCAGATCGAAATGGAAAATCAAGAGAAGAAAGTGAAGCTGCCGTTGTTGGTATGGGTTAGTGATGCTAAATCAAGAGACCAATCGAGATTCAGAGATGAGAAATTGAGGATAGAGTCGCTGTGTTCGAATTACAGAGTTGGAGAAATTGGATCTGAGAACTCGCTATCATTGAAACTGATTCGTCTACTGTTGAACTCAAGAAGATGGAAAGGAGTTTGAGTCGCGGTTGTTGTTTAGATTGAACTCAGGGTGATAAGAGATGGATTGGGTTTGATCCTAATGGCAGAAATTGAGTTTAGGGATTTGAACGCAGGGAAATCAAGTTGGTGGAGTTGTTGAAACAATAGTGGCGAGCTCACATAGGAGATGCAGTTTGATGCAGAACAAAAGGGGTTTGAGCTGAAATTGGAGATAAAGAAGAGCACAACAGAAATGGGTTATGAGCTGCTAGAAATAGCCGAGATTGAGGGTTTGCTGTTGTTGAATCTAGAAGAACAATGGGTTTGTGAAGAAATGGATCTGGGGATTGTCTTTGTGGCTGAATTTTGAGTGTGATGATTGAAAGTTATGGGAAGAGCTGAGATGTAGTGATGTTGCTGTTCTTGAGAGATTCGAACTGAAAGAATTGTTGGTGGATTGAGTATGAAATTGATGGATAGGAAGATGGGTTCTGGTGGCTAATTGCTGTTGAATCTGAATCGAGGATAAAGCTCGAGAAACTAAGACCTGTGATGATTGAAACTGGGAGAGAGATGCCGAACAGAGTGTGGGTGTTTGTCTGGGTCAAGTTTGAGAAGAAGAATGGTGCATCTCAAGTTGAAATTTGGGAGTTGTTGTTATACCGAATAGTGAAGATGGAGCTGAGCTGTTGTTGTTAGCTTCTCATAAGTTGGCTACTGTTGCAGACGGATTTGGGGGATGAGGCAGGGAGGTTTTGCTGCTGTTGTTGCCGGAAATTGTAAAGAAGACAAGTTGGCTCTTTTTTACGGGAGATTGAATGAATGGGCTTGAAACTATAGATGTATGTATAGGAATTCTTAACAGGATGAAGACATTAGATCGGCCCGAATTTGGCACGGGAATGTCGTATAAACAAATCGAACTTCGGCGGTTTTACGCACCGGCGAGTCAACTCGGCGATGACCGATCCAGATGGTCCAACTCGTGAGTTAGATCAATCAGCCGAGTTAGATGCTGACTCGGTGTCTGAATCCCTGAGCACTTGACCAGTTGACTAACGGAGACCGTTATCCTGACCGTTAACTCTAACGGATCAGTGACGGAATATTCCTTTGACGGTGAAATTTTCAGGTGGCCGGCGGTGACGAATTTCGGCCGAATTCCGGCCATAATACCAGTTTTCCGGCGACCAAAATTACAGATTTTTGTGTGGATTCTTCTCATGGGTGTGAAGACTTGGGCTTGGAATTGGATGGAGAATTTGGCTCAAATTTGGAAAGAGAAGATGGAAGATAAGAAAGACTTGAATTTGGAAATTGAATTGCTAAAGGAAAAGGGTTCTATTCCTTGGAAGATTTGGAGAATATTGAAGCCTATAAATAGAGAAGTTTTCTATATCTTTTACACACCTCTCTACACACACAACACTTGTGTTTTTGCTTTCAATTCTTCTTTTTAATTATTTGTGTGAACTTGAAAATTCTCCTTTTAATTATTATTTGTGTGAATTTCAAAAAACATGAGTAGCTAATTTTCTTATTGATTGAGGATGAATTCCTAGTTCTTAATATGATTTGAGTTTTGTTTTCAATTCTATCTTGAAGTTTTTCACATGATTATCGTTTGTTTTTACTAATATGAATGTTTATTCATTCATGATTGATTGATAGATTGTTTAGAGTGCACGCTAAATTGATTTGTTAGTTTAATCTAATTCTAGTATAAGTTAGGGAATAAGTAATCGTTCTCGACACTTTACACAAATAGAAAACACGAGACCTTGCGGAGGGATTCCGTGGAGCAATTGTGTGTAAAAACAACGCTAGAAAGTGGACCAAGCGAACCGAGTTTAACTACTAGTACTAAACCTAAATTCATAGATCTTAATGCATTCAGGGAATTACATCTTGTAAGCGAACCTCAAGGTGGTTCTTTTGAATAGAATCTGATAATTAAGCGGACTTGTTACTCAGTGAAATAAGGGATTTTGGGGCTAGCTAAGCGGACTTGCTATCCTACGGTTGGTGATAATCTGTGACTAATAACAAGTAGAAAAGAACATAACTTTAATCATTGTTTTGCAACGAAGAAGGATTCCTTGATCTTGTCTCTCTTATTGATTTCAACTTTATCTTTTAATTGCTTTGTTTATTTTCTTTTGTTTTTTACACCCCCCTTTCGTGACAATTTTTACAACTAGAATCTCTTGCTCCTCGTGGGAACGAACTTGACTTCCATTATATTATTTTTAATTGAGTGGAAATATTAATTAATTTGATTGCACCTACGACACGCATCAAGTTTTGGCGCCGCTGCCGGGGAGCAGCGGACGATTTTAGTTGTTTTTTATTTTTCTTTTTGCTATATTCTTGCTTTGTTAGATTCTATACCGTATCTAACTTAGTTTTTGAGAATCTTGTTTTAGGTGTTATACCTTTGGTGAATGCTTAAGAAGGGCAGACCGAGTCCAATACGTCTTCGATCCGGCACTCACTAAAGGATTTCATTCGAGCGGTTAACACTCCACTTCCTCCTTCTTCATCAAGTGATTCGGACAAAGAGGAAGAAACAATGGCTGAACGTACACTCAAGGACCTAACTTCTCATAAGCTTGATACACAATAATGGTGTATCCAAACTAACTCAACCTTCGAGATCAAGCCGGGGTTGATTAGAGAGTTACCAAAGTTCCATGGCATGGTGAATTAGGACCCAAACAAACATCTTATGGACTTCTATACCATAGTTATGGCTATGCTTCCACCGGAGACTAATGCGGATGGAGCAATGTTGAAAGCTTTCCCGTTTTCTTTGGCGGCAATGCTAAGGAATGGTTATATTATTTTCCTTCCTAAGTATCACAACATGGAATGGGATGAAGAAACTTTTCCTCGAGAGATATTTTCCCGCATCCAAAGCTACTCAAATTCGCAAGGAGATTTGTGGATTGAAACAACATGTGGGAGAGTCGTTATATGAATGTTGGGAGCGATATAAGAGATTGGTGGCAAGCTGTCCACACCATCAATTTAGTGACGTTATGATACTCCAATACTTCTACGAAGCTCTCAACCCAAGTGATAGGTCTCTTCTTGACGCCGCGGGTGGTGGTGCACTAGTGAACAAGACGGTGACCCAAGCTACCGAGTTGATTGAAAGTATGGCTGCGAACTCGCAACAATTCTACACAAGGGATGAACCAATGGTTAGGCGAGTGCATGAAGTTAGTGATTCATCATCACATCTTGATCAAAGGATGAGTAACATGGAAATAATGATGCAAAGGATGGCCGCGGTAATTATTCCGGATGGTGAGACCGAACAAGTGAATGCTTTATATCCAAATCAAAGGCCAAGGTACGATCCATACTCCAATACCTATAATCCCGGTTGGAAGGATCATCCTAACTTTAGTTATGCAAACAAGCAAGCGGCGGCTCCTAATCCATATGCACAACAAGGTGGTTTCCAACAATCACGTTTCCAACCTCAACAACAAGGTGGTTCTCAACAATTCCAACCACAACAAGTCAAGGAGCGTGATTCTTTGAATGATGACAAGCTCAATGCATTAATGCAAGGTGTGCAAGGTCTTACTTCTATGTTCCAACAAAGCCAACAAAAGACCGATTCGGCCATCAAGGATTTACAAACTCAAATGGGACAATTGGCGACCGATGTGAACCTATTGAAATCTCAAGCATCCACAAAACTTCCTTCACAACCATTTGTGAATCCAAGAGAGAATGTTAATGCGATTACTCTAAGAAGTGGAAGACAAGTGGAGAGTCCAAGTCATCATGAAGAAGCTATTGAAGAGGTAGTCAAAGACAAGGAGGAAGCCGCACCAAAGGAGAATTCAACACCAACCGACCAATCCAAGGAACCGGTTCCTACTTTCACTACTCCACCTCCTTTTCCTAGTCGTTTTGCTAAATCCAAGAAAGAGGCTCAAAACAAGGCACTTATGGATATCTTCAAGAAGATTGAAATCAACATCCCATTCATTGAGGCCATCAAGACAATTCCAAGGTATGCCAAGTTCATGAAGGAATTATGCATCAAGAAGGATAGGTTTCTTGATAATGAAATTACTAAAGTTGGCGAGAGTGCGTCGGCTATGCTATTGAAGAAGATGCCTACAAAGTGCACGGATCCCGGTGGTTTCACGGTGCCAATTACTATTGGTAAGAAAAGGTTTGAACATGCTTTACTTGATTTGGGTGCTTCCATTAGTGTGATGTCGGCCGAAATATATGACTCCTTGAATCTTGGACCTTTGAAAGAGACAAGAGTTATTATCCAATTGGCAAACAAGTCTAACATATATCCTAAGGGGCTTGTAGAAGACGTGCTAGTGCAAGTAAATGAGCTTATTTTTCCTAAGTGGATTTCTTTGTGGTGGATATGGACAACAATGAGAACCGATCATCTACTTCTTTACTTCTTGGGAGGCCATTTATGAAGACCGCAAAGACGAAGATTGATGTTGATAAGGGTACACTCACTATGGAATTCGACAAGGAGATAATACATTTTAACATATTTGAAGCCATGCGCTACCCAAGTGATGTGCATTCCGTTTACTCCATTGATGTGGTAGATTCATTAGCGCAACAAATGGTGGAATTGAATCAAGAGGATGAACTTGATGTGGTGTTGCAAAAGAGCATTGAATTGGACGTCCATGGCTTGTCTAACTTGGATGTTGAAATTTCTAAGGAATTGGTGGAGATGTGTGGTGCTTTGGCGACATTGCAATAAGCTAAAAAGGGTAATGTTTCATATATTTCTTTACCCGTGAATGATGAAGTATTTGTACCATCTATTGTGAAGGCGCCCAAACTAGAATTGAAGCCACTTCCGGACCATTTGAAGTATGCTTTCTTGGGAGATGGAGATGAGCTTCCGGTGATTATTGCAAAGAACCTCACACCGGTACAAGAAGACCGTTTGCTTAGAGTCTTGAAAGAGCACAAAACGGCTATTGGGTGGACAATTGCGGACATCAAAGGCATTAGTCCATCCATGTGCATGCATAGGATTCTAATGGAAGAAAACGTGAAGCCGGTACATGATGCTCAACGTCGGCTTAATCCTCCCATGATGGAGGTTGTGAAGAAAGAGATACTCAAATTGCTAAGTATAGGGGTAATCTACCCAATTTCCGATAGCAAGTGGGTTAGTCCGGTACAAGTGGTACCAAAGAAGTCCGGAGTCACGGTTGTTCGGAATCAAGACGATGAACTTGTTCCTACAAGAGTTCAAACCGGTTGGAGAGTGTGTATTGACTATAGAAAGCTTAATTCCGCAACCCGAAAGGATCACTTTCCTTTACCTTTCATTGATCAAATGTTGGAGCGGTTAGCGGGGCATTCTTATTATTGTTTCTTGGATGGTTATTCGGGATACAACCAAATTGTTATTGCACCGGAGGACCAAGAGAAGACCACTTTCACTTGTCCGTTTGGAACGTTTGCATATAGACGGATGCCGTTTGGCCTTTGCAATGCGCCGGCTACTTTTCAAAGATGCATGGTAAGTATATTCTCGGATTATGTGGAGCGCATCATCGAGGTATTTATGGATGACTTTAGTGTTTATGGCAATTCTTTTGATGGATGTTTAAACAACCTTGAACTAGTTCTTAAACGATGCATAGACACAAACCTTGTCCTTAATTGGGAGAAATGTCACTTTATGGTAAACCACGGCATAGTACTTGGTCACATTGTGTCCTCTCGAGGGCTCGAAGTGGACAAGTCAAAGATAGATTTAATAAGAAACTTACAATATCCCACTTCGGTGAGGGAAATCCGTTCTTTTCTTGGTCATGCAGGTTTCTATAGGCGGTTTATCAAGGATTTCTCCAAAATCTCCATGCCGATGTGCAAGTTATTACAAAAGGAGGTACTTTTTGACTTCAACAAGGAATGTAAGGATGCTTTTGACAAATTGAAGGAAATGTTGACAAGTGCGCCGATTATCAAATCACCGGATTGGAATCTTCCGTTTGAATTAATGTGTCATGCTAGTGATTATGCGGTTGGAGCCGTTTTGGGTCAAAGAGTGGACAAGTTGTCCCATGTTATCTATTATGCATCTAGGACCCTTAATGATGCACAAATCAATTATTCTATCACGGAAAAGGAGTTATTGGCTATAGTTTTTGCGTTGGAAAAATTTCGATCATACTTGGTGGGTACAAAGGTTATTGTGTATTCCGATCATGCCGCACTAAGACACTTAATAAAGAAGAAATAAGCTAAGCCAAGATTAATCCGGTGGATCCTATTGTTACAAGAGTTCGACATAGAAATTCGTGATAAGAGGGGTGTGGAGAATACCGTTATGGATCATCTTAGTAGACTTGTTATGTCTCAAGAGGAACTTCCATTACATGACCGCTTTCCGGATGAACAACTTTTCTCCATGGAAGAATCAACACCTTGGTATTCGGATATAGTGAATTACTTGGTGACAAGGAAAGTACCTAATACAATGTCCAACTTCCAAAAGATGAAACTTAAGAAGGTAGCTAAGCAATATGTGTGGGATGAACCATACTTATGGAAATATGGCGTTGATCAAATAATGCGAAGGAAAACATATTCAATAGGCATGGTACACCAAGAGTGGTGATAAGCGATGGAGGCTCACATTTCAAGAAGGCTTTCCACGCTCTCCTCAAGAAGTACAACATAACACACAAAATTGGTACGCCTTACCATCCACAAACTAGTGGACAAGCGGAAATTTCAAATCGTGAGATCAAGTCCATTCTTGAGAAAACGGTGAATACCACAAGGAAAGATTGGAGCTTTAAGCTCAACGATGCACTTTGGGCGTATAGAACGGCGTATAAGACACCGATTGGTATGTCTCCATATCGGTTGGTTTATGGCAAGGCTTGTCATCTTCCGGTTGAACTTGAACATAAGGCTTATTGGGCGATAAAGAAATTCAACATGGAGTATGATGAAGCGGGGAAACAAAGGAAGTTACAACTAAATGAGCTAGAGGAGATACGTAATGATGCTTACGAGAGTGCCCGATTTACAAGGAAAAGGCTAAGCTTTTTCATGACAAGATGATTTCTCGGAAAAGTTTTGTTGTGGGGCAAAAAGTTCTTTTATTTAATACTCGTTTACGTTTATTTCCGAGTAAGCTTAAGTCCCGTTGGGTGGGACCATTTGTTGTTACTAATGTTTATGATCATGGTGCAGTTGAAATTGTTAGTGACAAAACAGGACAACATTTGAAAGTCAACGGCCATAGGTTAAAGCCATATTATGAAAACTTTCCAACGGAGCATGTGGACGTAATTGGATTTGGAGATGCACTCCCTCTGGAGGAGTAATGTGCCGCAAGAGCTAAGTCGGGCCGTCGACTTTAAAACAAGCGATTAATGGGAGGCAACCCATAGGTTTTGTATTTCTTATCCTTTTGCTTTTGCTTTTTGTTATTTCTTTTTCTTGTTTCTTATCATGTTAAAATTTCCCACCTTGATTTTACTAGGAGGATTCAATTACATTGAGGACAATGTAAGGTTTAAGTGTGGGGGAGTGGTTAAGCGTGTATTTAAAAAAAAATTACAAAAAAAATTAAAAAATTAAAAAAAAAAAAAAAAATTTACATAAAACCTCCAACTTTTAGAGATTTTAGAGTCACTAGCATACTTCTAGGTATGTTTACATAGAGATTTTGACCGACATAATTGAACTTGGAAGTGATAGAGAACTACATTCGGATTTCTTGTTTGTTAGAGTGTTAAATAATGGATTTAATCATGCCGGTGATGCGAATTTGGTGCAGGGAGAAATGCGTTATTAGAGTTGCTGATCAATCATTAGTGGAGACTACCCGTATTCATATCATGAGGCACCGACCAGAAATTTTTCCATTTACTAAAAAGCTTTATTTGAGTGTGTGTCACCGTACGTTAATTCCGGGTAGAATGGTGAGATACCTAACCTCCCACCAATAGAAGCACTACTCTTTGATCTCTTGAGTGCTAATTTTGTCAATCATAAGGGTGACGTCTATAGATGAAAGCCTCCTTCTTGTAGTTCGATTTGCAGTTAGCACCATTCTCTCTCTCGACAACAACGGATCCATAGAAACACCATCATCATCAACAAGGAGCGACATCAAAATCTACAAGGAAAGTTGAAAAAGTTCATGGTTTACAAGCAACGGAATGAGAAAAAGAGCAAATTTCAAATACAAGTAAAGCAACATACAAAGAGCAAATTTTTACATATATGTTGAGGACTTACAATACAATGAGCATAATTCTATATTCAAGTATGAAGACTTATTCACAAGAGCAAAGAAAATCAAAAGGTGAGAATTATTGAAGTTTATGATTTTGAGGCGATACAAGTTGTGAAGAATCAAGCGGTAAAATACTTCTCCCACGGTCATGGTTGTATTTAATTTCGCTTGTTTCAATTCAAAAAAAAAAAAAAAAAAAAAGAGACAAGAGAAATATTTGTTTTGTTAATAAGCCGTGGGGAAGGAAAATCTATAAGGAAGTTTCAAGCGACAAGGATTTTTAAGGTAAAAAGAGTTATAAATTGTTAAGGATTTATGAAATTCGAGAGTTTATCATCAATAGTTGAAACCGAAGACGAAGACGAAGAAGGTAAAGACGAGGAGCGGAAGACGTTTCTATTGGATGCCGTGAGAGTGGTGTTATCATAATTGGCGATCGGATGTGAAGGTGAGTAAGTAATCTCATCCTCAATAATAGTGGTTGATTTCCTTTCTTAGAGATCGTCAGAAAAATGTTTTTTTAAAATGTTAAAAGATGTGGGTTTTTAAAAATATTTCGGAAGTTGTCCTTCCCACCATTCAACGTGTTGCAGGAATTCTCTCTTCATTCCTACCTGCACACATGTGTGACCCATAAAAAAGCCGTCTTTTTGAGTGCAATTATCATAAAATCCTTTTTGGTGAGGCGAAGTCGAGGCGAAATGCTTATTGATCGTTTCTCAAACACGCGTTCTCTCATTATGGTGTGGTTATTTCTCACTCAACATTTAAGAATGAGAATATGTTCTTTAGTATTTCTAACTTCTTATTACTAGCATGCGAAACTCTACGTCCTCATAACTCTTTGGATGCTTGGGATGTTTGGAACGCTTTGAAGTTGTGAGTTTTTAGTTTGATTTGCTCGAGGACTAGCAAAGTCTAAGTGTGAGGGAATCGATAGGGTGTAGAATACATCCTGTTTACTATCTATTGTTTATGCTTTCTTTGCTATTTTTCTTGTAAATTATGTATTTTACGCTTGTTTTGAGTTTTGTAGCTACTTTGGAGTCGCACGGAGGAAAAGAAGAAGAAATCACCAAATTTGAGCCAAAAGGGAAAAAAGGTCATTTTACAGGCGATTGATATATGGATCTCAGTTAATGTTAAGGGGCAACTCTTTTGGGAGGATCACTACAGACAGGTCAGTCAAGGTTAAGGGGGCTGGAAACTTGGCTAGCCCTTATCAAAGCGACCACCTGATATAGGCACCCATCAGGGGTGGTTCTTACGTTGGGAGTCTCCATCTCAAGTCATTACACAACCCTAGAATTCATCTCCTCTTCAATTATTTGCTCTGAAAATTAGAACGAGCAGCAACCTGAAACAACAAAATCAAATGAGGAGATTGAGATTCAGATCGAAATGGAAAATCAAGAGAAGAAAGTGAAGCTGCCGTTGTTGGTATGGGTTAGTGATGCTAAATCAAGAGACCAATCGAGATTCAGAGATGAGAAATTGAGGATAGGGTCGTTGTGTTCGAATTACAGAGTTGGAGAAATTGGTTCTGAGAACTCGCTATCATTGAAATTGATTCGTCTACTGTTGAACTCAAGAAGATGGAAAGGAGTTTGAGTCGCGGTTGTTGTTTAGATTGAACTCAGGGTGATAAGAGATGGATTGGGTTTGAGCCTAATGGCAGAAATTGAGTTTAGGGATTTGAACGCAGGGAAATCAAGTTGGTGGAGTTGTTGAAACAATGGTGGCGAGCTCATATAGGAGATGTAGAACAAAAGGGGTTTGAGCTGAAATTGGAGATAAAGAAGAGCACAACAGAAATGGGTTATGAGCTGCTGGAAATAGCCGATATTGAGGGTTTGCTGTTGTTGAATCCAGAAGAACAATGGGTTTGTGAAGAAATGGATCTGGGGATTGTCTTTGTGGCTGAGTTTCGAGTGTGATGATTGAAAGTTATGGGAAGAGCTGAGATGTAGTGATGTTGCTGTTCTTGAGAGATTCGAACTGAAAGAATTATTGGTGGATTGAGTATGAAATTGATGGATAGGAAGATGGGTTCTGGTGGCTAATTGCTGTTGAATCTGAATCGAGGATAAAGCTCGAGAAACTAAGACCTGTGATGATTGAAACTGGGAGAGAGATGCCGAACAGAGTGTGGGTGTTTGTCTGGGTCAAGTTTGAGAAGAAGAATGGTGCATCTCAAGTTGAAATTTGGGAGTTGGGTTATATACCGAATAGTGAAGATGGAGCTGAGCTGGTGGTGTTAGCTTCTCACAAGTTGGCTACTGTTGCAGACGGATTTGGGGGATGAGGCAGGGAGGTTCTGCTGCTGTTGTTGCCGGAAATTGTAAAGAAGACAAGTTGGCTACTGTTACAGGGAGATTGAATGAATGGGCTTGAAACTATAGATGTATGTATAGGAATTCTTAACAGGGATGAAGACATTAGATCGGCCTGAATTTGGCCTGGGAATGTCGTATAAACAAATCGTAACTCTACCGGTTTTTACTCGCACCGGCGAGTCAACTCGGCGATGACCGATCCAGACGGTCCAACTCGTGAGTTAGATCAATCAGCCGAGTTAGATGCTGACTCGGTGTCTGAATCCCTGAGCACTTGACCAGTTGAATAACGGATACCGTTATCCAGACCGTTAACTCTGACGGATCAGTGACGGAATATTCCTTTGACGGTAAAATTTTCAAGTGGCCGGCAGTGACGAATTCCGGCCATAATACCAGTTTTCCGGCGACCAAAATTACATATTTTTGTGTGGATTCTTCTCATGGGTGTGAAGACTTGGGCTTGGAATTGGATGGAGAATTTGGCTCAAATTTGGAAAGAGAAAATGGAAGATGAGAAAGACTTGAATTTGGAAATTGAATTGCTAAAGGAAAAGGGTTCTATTCCTTGGAAGATTTGGAGAATATTGAAGCCTATAAATAGAGAAGTTTTCTATATCTTTTACACACCTCTCTACACACACAACACTTGTGTTTTTGCTTTCAATTCTTCTTTTTAATTATTTGTGTGAACTTGAAAATTCTCCTTTTAATTATTATTTGTGTGAATTTCAAAAAACATGAGTAGCTAATTTTCTTATTGATTGAGAATGAATTCCTAGTTCTTAATATGATTTGAGTTTTGTTTTCAATTCTATCTTGAAGTTTTTCACATGATTATCGTTTGTTTTTACTAATATGAATGTTTATTCATTCATGATTGATTGATAGATTGTTTAGAGTGCACGCTAAATTGATTTGTTAGTTTAATCTAATTATAGTATAAGTTAGGGAATAAGTAATCGTTCTCGACACTTTACACAAGTAGAAAACACGAGACCTTGCGGAGGGATTCCGTGGAGCAATTGTGTGTAAAAACAACGCTAGAAAGTGGACCAAGCGAACCGAGTTTAACTACTAGTACTAAACCTAAATTCATAGATCTTAATGCATTCAGAATTACATCTTGTAAGCGAACCTCAAGGTGGTTCTTTTGAATAGAATCTGATAACTAAGCGGACTTGTTACTCAGTGAAATAAGGGATTTTGGGGCTAGCTAAGCGGACCTGCTATCCAACGGTTGGTGATAATCTGTGACTAATAACAAGTAGAAAAGAACACAACTTTAATCATTGTTTTGCAACGAAGAAGGATTCCTTGATCTTGTCTCTCTTATTGATTTCAACTTTATCTTTTAATTGCTTTGTTTATTTTCTTTTGTTTTTTACACCCCCCTTTCGTGACAATTTTTACAACTAGAATCTCTTGCTCCTCGTGGGAACGAACTTGACTTCCATTATATTATTTTTAATTGAGTGGAAATATTAATTAATTTGATTGCACCTACGACACGCATCAGTAAAGAAAGGAACTACCGTTATGAGGAATTCCTCTTTATATAGACAAGAAAATGGTAACCGGTTGGCATTAAAAATGCCGGTAAAAAGGGGCATTTTAGACACGTATAAACGGTTATCCCTAAATTCACGGAAACTTGTCGGTAGAGAGTTGAACAATTGCGAAATCGTGAAAGGGTCAATTCTCATGACGTTCTCTTCTTCGCAGAGAAGACATGAGAAGAGGCAAGATGTAGGATCAGAATATCGCGATAGTAACACCTCACAAGTTAATAAACAGTGACATCGCAAAAGCGTCACAAACATATAATATAGATGAATCAATAAATGACGACTGCATAAACACGAGAAGGATGTGAAGTCTTTGCGAGATTAAAGAGTGTCGCGAGATTCAGCTTTTGTACATTTGCGACACTTCGCGAGCCATTCCCGAAAATAAAGGACAAGCTTAGTCATTCACCCATTATGTAATACCCTATATAAAGAGCCGAATAGGCCTATTGTAAGGGGAGATCTTTTTCGAATATTGAGCAAGTCATTAGGAGAGAGAAAATTTAGAGTGATTGTAATTCTTTAGCTCATTTTCCATTTGTTTTGTAAGTAATCAAGAAATCAATAAAAGAGAAGTTATCTTTACTCATATCAAATGATTTAGATTGTGTGAATTCTTGTAAGGGGTGTAGTGTAGGATTTCCTACAACTACACCGATGTCCGGCCATGTTGGCCGTCCACTGCCAACCCGATGTCCGGCCATGTTGGCCGTCCACTGTCAACACATTGGCCAAGGGCCAATGTTCCTTTTCCTACGCAACGAAAGCTTTGGATGAAGCTTCATATCAGGCCATGACGCATCTTTTAGCACGCACCATGATAAAAACACGGGGTGTTACATTATCACACCCTTCAAAGAATTTCGTCCCCGAAATTTAAAACCAAAACTATTGTGGACAATCTCTTCAAGTTGGATTTCCTGAGCAAAAGTCTCATACCAGATGCTCAGAAATCACGGGTTTCTTCAAGTTGTCATGAACAACAATTTAGACCTTCTGAGCACATGTCCCATACCACCTGCCCAGGAATCCAAAAGTGCCCACAACAATACCAAGAATCACAATTGGCCAGTGCCAAGAGGATATCTCGACTAGGTATCCTGAATGCGCATCCCATACTACGCACTCAGAAGTCCCTAAAGTTCACAAGGTTGGAAGATGTCATCGAAATGACAAAGCAAATCCAAACGCAACACTGTGAGGACCAATCTCTAATGCCAGTGCAGTTGGATGCAAGCCACCGTCCTGACGGATTTACCGGGTTGCCACTCGTAAGTGGGATGCTAGCCTGGCCTGACAACGCACACCCTTGGCCAGTGCCAACGTGTGGGGATGATCGGCCCCATTGTCTACCCACCGTCCCCATTTGGTCTTCCGGATGCTCGTAAGCGGGGTGCCATAGAAGCCTGGCAAACTCACAGTACTTATAAAATCTCAACTCGATTTGCAAAGTAACTGGCCCAGCAGTTACAAACTCTTTCCCACGCAGAAGTTGGCCTACTCTCCAACTTTAAGTTTCCATGATGGAAAATACTCGCTAATGAGTCCACCCCGCACAAGTCCCTAGAGTTTTCTCGGAACTTGCTCTGATACCATCTGTGACGGACCGGAAAATTACGTCTTTGGCGCATTGCCCCAGGCCGTAACTCCATGATGAAGCTACGATCCGGGCCTTTAAAGCTAGGCAAATGCACGTCCATAGGCCCTTGCAAGCATGCTCGTGGAACATGATGCATCTAACTTAGCTTCCACACCATGCTCGTGGAGCATGATGCAGCTAACTTAGCTTCCACACCGTTCCAACTTACCCTTGTTCCGCAAAAGGGTTTATTAAGAAAAGCAAAAACTTGCTTAATACGGCAAAAACGGCCTTTTGAGGTCCTAAACGATGGAATTTGGCTAAATTCTGGTGACCAAGTGGATCAACATGTCTTGATCTTTGGGACGTTTCCCATCAAAATGGACTCCTCTTGTGCTAAATTACGACACTCGAGTTTTTCACCTCCAGATAGGCTATAACTTTCTCTTTTTAGATTGATAGGAAGTATGAGCATCCACTTGCTGGCATGCAACTAAGCCTCATCAAGTATGGCCACAATCATCTATGGCGTCGAGCTGTCGATCTTAGATGATATGAGGGGCCAGAATGTCGCAATCATCTCCGAATTAGATGATATGAGCGATAACGTGTTGGACCGGCAATGCTGTGACTCATTGCGACTGCCTACGTACCCTTCCCTACTCTAAAGGGATCAAGCACAGACCGTAGTTCATCCTCGAAGGGACAAGCAACTTATTCCAACTCGTTTGCTAGGTCGTGGCCAAGCAATAGTGGTAATGGCCTAGTCCGTATAGGTCGTTCCGCCAAATACATCCAAGTGATGCATCATCGAGTCCGTGGAATGGCATAGTGATGCCTCAGCACCATATGCTCCATTCGTAAGGCTGCGCGACTAAGAATGAGGCCTGAGCATCATTCATACCGTTCCGGCCAAGCTATAAAGCTTACTTGGTACATAGTCCGCATATTGATTTAAGATTTTTCTTAGTTTTCGTAGTAGTAATTAAGATTCGTACTCTCAGACTTGCGAAGATTAAATTTAAAGGTTTAAACAAAAGCGAAAATAATAAATAAAAGCGAGAGTCACTGGGTCTAGGATTCCACCGCATTCATATTAATAGGTTCAATTATTATTCTTCAGCAATTATCGCTCAATAAAAAAAACAACAAGGACTCTTATTTTTGCCAAGGTAGATTCTCCAAACATTAGTTATAAATCGTAATCATGGGCCATCAAACATCTAAGCAAGCATGACCCATCTAATAAAATGATAACTAATTTTTTCAAATCATAATTCTATTTTAATTAGTGCAAAAGTCATATAAAGAATTAATTAAAATTACCCACGTATGAAATTCGGCTTTCTCCGTCGACCCAGTGTAGGGGTTTAGCTACTCATATTGTAGACACTCTCAAAATATTTTTTTTATAGCTCAAATGGTGCTTACAATGAAGAAAAGAAGAGAAATTACAATAAACCGGGAATTTTCAACGGTTAATGGCCGCTACAAACTACCGTTACAACTTAAGCTTTTGTTAACGAACAACTATATTAGGAAACCGTCGTAGACAAACGGTCGCTAAGATGTGAACATGCGACCGTTCATAAACGACATTCCAAAAGTGCCGTATGTGTTCTTCTTCTTCCTCTTCTCTGCAGCAACAGAGAAGTTGCTCTGCTTCTCTCTTCTTCTCCCCAACTCTCTATATCCTTCTCACTTTCCCCAAAGATAGTATTTATACTCCACAGACATCAAATCAAAGTGTTAATACCCATTATCTTCTTTCCCTTTTTCACCGCAAATTACGAAGATTTTTATTCTCCTTTCCTCATCCGCTACACCAAAACATGATGTCAAATATCTTTCAACCAATGTAGAGTAAACTCCCGGATATTATCTCCTCCAACAAATCTTTGAATTAACTTCAAAATATTCGTTCCTTTCTTTGACATAAAGTTCGATATTCTCGCTGATTCTTTCTTCTCTTACGCGTCAAATATCTTCACAGAATCTCGCCAATAACTCCAAAGAAATCAAACGAGAATAACGAGTTAATCGTTTTCCATGTTTATAAAAATCACGTGAAATCTTTCCTCTTATTTCCAAATTAACTCTATTACCTTTCCTGTTTTAGTCGAACAGGATAATATCAATCCAAACTTTTGAAAATCCTTTGAATATCTCGCCCAAAAATCTTCTTAGGAAATAACGCAGTAACTCCGAGACTTGTCACTGTTTTTCTTCCACCATTTTTCCCGCAAAACCGAATGTTCAAACGGAGAAGAAGGTCCCCCTTATCCTGTGTCTTTGAAGTGTGAATAGCAACATGTGTTAATTAGTAAATAGGGTACCCCTTAGCAACTCGGCGCCCTTAGTAATTGAGGTGCCCCTTAACCAAGTTTGAAAGTCCGAATAACACTTGTCCTCCGGTTGCAAATAACAATTTTTCAAGCCAAATCTCCACAAGAGCTTATTCTTCTAAAAATAACGAAAACAAGTTTATTAGAGAAATAATGAGTCCTAGCTAATGTAATTATGGGTGAAAATGTGTCGCCCTTTCGTGCTTATCACATATGCACCTTCAACCAACTACCCCTCCCTATATATGTCTTAATGGAATTTCTACAAGTATGGAAAGGGGACCAAAAATATTTCATCAACTCCCCGTTTACTATTCATGGCCGTTGCCATGTATTTTCCCGAATAACCGCCAAGATGGTCATTCACTACCAATGCCAACTCCGATATCCGGCCATGTTGGCCGTCCACTGCCAACCCGATATCCGGCCATGTTGGCCGTCCTCTACCAACCCGATGTCCGTCCATGTTGGCCGTACACTTCCAACCCGATGTCCGGCCATGTTGGCCGTACACTTCCAACCCGATATCCGGCCATGTTGGCCGTCCTCTGCCAACCCGATGTCCGGCCATGTTGGTCGTCCACTGTCAACACATTGGCCAAGGGCCAATGTTCCTTTTCCTATGCAACGGAAGCTTTGGATGAAGCTTCATCTCAGGCCATAGCGCATCTTTTAGCATGCGCCATGATAAAAACACGGGGTGTTACATTATCACACCCTTCAAAGAATTTCATCCTCGAAATTCAAAACCAAAACTATTATGGACAATCTCTTCAAGTTAGATTTCCTGAGCAAAAGTCCCATACCAGATGCTCAGAAATCACGGGCTTCTTCAAGTTGTCATGAACAACAATTAATACATTCTGAGCACATGTCCCATACCACCTTCCCAAGAATCCAAAAGTGCCCACAACAATACCAAGAATCGCAATTGGCCAGTGCCAAGAGGATATCTCGACTAGGTATCCTGAATGCGCATCCCAAACTACGCACTCAGAAGTCCCTAAAGTTCACAAGGTTGGAAGATGTCATCGAAATGACAAAGCAAATCCTAACTCAACACTGTGAGGACCAATCTCTAATGCTAGTGCAGTTGGATGCAAGCCACCGTCCTGACGGATTTACCGGGTTGCCACTCGTAAGTGGGATGCTAGCCGGGCCTGACAACGCACACCCTTGGCCAGTGTCAACGTGTGGGGATGATCAGTCCCATTTTCTACCCACCGTCCCAAACGGTCTTCCCTGATGCTCGTAAGAGGGTGCCATAGAGGCCTGACAAACTCACAGTACTTATACAAGCTCAACTCGATTTGCAAAGTAACTGGCCCAGCAGTTACAAACTCTTTCCCGCGCAGAAGTTGGCCAACTCTCCAACTTTAAGTTTCCATGATGGAAAATACTCGCTAATGAGTCCACCCCGCACAAGTCCCTAGAGTTTTCTCGGAACTTGCTCTGATACCATCTGTGACGGACCGGAAAATTACGTCTTTGGCGTATTGCCCCGCAGGCCGTAACTCCCATGATGAAGCTACGATCCGGGCCTTTAAAGCTAGGCAAATGCACGTCCATACGCCCTTGAAAGCATGCTCGTGGAGCATGATGCATCTAACTTAGCTTCCACACCATGCTCGTGGAGCATGATGCAGCTAACTTAGCTTCCACACCGTTCCAACTTACCCTTGTTCCGCAAAAGGGTTTATTAAGAAAAGCAAAAACTTGCTTAATACGGCAAAAACGGCCTTTTGAGGTCCTAAACGATGGAATTTGGCTAAATTCTGGTGACCATGTGGATCAACATGTCTTGATCTTTGGGACGTTTCCCATCAAAATGGACTTCTCTTGTGCTGAATTACGACACTCGGGTTTTTCGCCTCCAGATAGGCTATAACTTTCTCTTTGTAGCTTGATAGGAAGTATGAGCATCCACTTGCTGGCATGCAACTAAGCCTCATAAAGTATGGCCACAATCATCTCTGGCGTCGAGTTGTCGAGCTTAGATGATATGAGGGGCCAGAATGTCGCAATCATCTCCGAATTAGATGATATGAGCGACAACGTGCTGGACCGGCAATGCTGCAACTCATTTCGGCTGCCTACGTACCCTTCCCTACTCTAAAGGGATCAAGCACGGACCGTAGTTCATCCTCGAAGGGACAAGCAACTTATTCCAACTCGTTTGCTAGGCCGTGGCCAAGCAATAGTGGTAATGGCCTAGTCCGTATAGGTCGTTCCGTCAAATACATCCAAGTGATGCATCATCGAGTCCGTGGAATGGCATAGTGATGCCTCGGCACCATATGCTCCATTCGTAAGGTCAGCGCGACTAAGAATGAGGCCTCGAGCATCATTCATACAGATTCCGGGCAAGCTATAAAGCTTACTTGGTACATAGTCCGCATATGCACCTTCAACCAACTACCCCTCCCTATATATGTCTTAATGGAATTTCTACAAGTATGGAAAGGGGACCAAAAATATTTCATCAACTCCCCGTTTACTATTCATGGCCGTTGCCATGTATTTTCTTGAATAACCGGCCAAGATGGCTGTTCACTACCAATGCCAACTCCGATATCCGGCCATGTTGGCCGTCCACTGCCAATCCGATATCCGGCCATGTTGGCCGTCCACTGCCAACCCGATATCCGGCCATGTTGGCCGTCCACTTCCAACCCGATGTCCGGCCATGTTGGCCGTCCACTGCCAACCCGATGTCCGGCCATGTTGGTCGTACACTGTCAACACATTGGCCAAGGGCCAATGTTCCTTTTTCTATGCAACGGAAGCTTTGGATGAAGCTTCATCTCAAGCCATGGCGCATCTTTTAGCATGCGCCATGATAAAAACACGGGGTGTTACATTATCACACCCTTCAAAGAATTTCGTCCCCGAAATTCAAAACCAAAACTATTGTGGACAATCTCTTCAAGTTAGATTTCCTGAGCAAATGTCTCATACTAGATGCTCAGAAATCACGGGTTTCTTCAAGTTGTCATAACAATAACTTAGACCTTCTGAGCACATGTCCCATACCACCTGCCCAGGAATCCAAAAGTGCCCACAACAATACCAAGAATCGCAATTGGCCAGTTGATAAGTGCATATTTCACATATATTTGGTGTCAATTCCATGCTAGTAATTGTTATATTTCTGATGAATTATTGCATATTACGCTTGTTTTCTTGTATTTGTCTTTCATTAGGTGAATCATCCAAAAGAAGTGAAAATAGCTACAAAAGTGAAGTCACAAGTGAAGAAGGCCAAAGACCCAGTGGAATTCGTTCAAATACAAGATTTCTACTTTTCATTGTGTAGATGACGAGAAGATGAAGACAATGGCGAAAGAATGTAGTCATTCTGAGTTCGTATGAAGAAGTTATGAGCAAAACAAGAACTCAGAAGCGAAGGGCAAAATGGTCATTTGATAGGGAAAGTGTTATTGACACCCAATTGTACGTTAAGGGGAAGACATTCTGTTAAGGGGTGGACTGTCTCAAAAGAAATGCTAAAGGAATTCATGTCATTTACTAAGGGGGAGTTCAAATTCAAATGTTGTTAAAGGCATCCGCCTATTATACTATGGGCACCTTCATCTTCATATTTCACTAGAAGAACCCGACGGAGGTTTGGTTTCCGGGAACCATTGTTGCTGGTAATGATGGCTATAGACTAAGGAGAATGTTGTGGTGATTCTCGGTGATTGGGCTTCGACAGGGAACGTGGTCTTTGCAACTGACTCGTGGTGTTTGATACGGTTCGCGATAGGTTCAGCTCAGCTTGAGTTAATGGAGAAGTTTGTGATGATCACGATGGTCCTGGTAACGATTTAATGGTCTATGGTTGCTGTTAGTGACGAGATAGTTCGTGATGATCCTGGCAGAGGACATCACAAGGTCATTGAAGACGAGAGAAGAGCTCGAGAAACTACAGAAAGAAAGAATGACAGATGCTGCCATTGATATGATCATGGTACCTGGATAATGGTGATCGAACGAAACTGAGGAGATGATAACGACGTTGTATATATCTGTTGTCAAACGTATCGATTTTATGCACTGCTGCTATTAATGGTAGCAATGTTGATGGATGCTCGAGGCTGCCATTACCGAGAGATGAGTTGGGTACTGCCATAAACGGTGGTGATCGAAGCTACTAGTGATGATGGAGAAGGTCTGTTGGTGATTGGTGGGAAGATTGAAAATGCCAGGGACGAGATGAAGAAGAACTCGAGATTGACATTGAAGATGGAGAAAAGAGCTACTGGGACCGAGCAAGAACAACGAGATTATCTCGTTTGGCAGTGCATGGTGATGGTCCGATGAAGGTTGGTAATGGAAGCTTGAGTTCGAGTTTTGGTATGTTTTGGGACTCGAAAACCTCAGAGAGAAGTCAGGAAAGAGTGATAATTTGCTTCTGATGGTTTTAGCGATGAATGGACATAAACAGAGTTTGAAAACAACAGGGGATTGTGGGTCTATCTTGTGCCGAGTTTTTATAGCACGAAAGCGTGTTGCTACCCAGCACATGAATTTCTCTGGATTGTAAACTGTACTCACCGACTATGCATCCTTATCAAATAAGGAATTGTCGCACAAGATAGGCTTTGTATGCAAGCCTATATAAAGGTAGTAGCCGAGCAAAGAAGAGACAACTTGGGGGGTGGAGAGAAAAATACACAAAAATAGGGAATATATATTCTTTGCCTCTACTTTTGTTCTAGGGGTTAGAAACATGATAGATTTTCTCTTTCTTTTTGTGATGAACTCCATGAATATGAGCTAGAGTTTTCTTTTGGTTATGGATTAGTTGGATTTCCAAACATGAGTTTTTGTTCAATAAATTAGTTTTCTCTCATATTATTGTCTATGATTCACCATAAATATTGTTACATGATTTGAATGCTTGTTTAGTCGAGTCGCGAATAGATTGAGTTTGCTTTCATCTTTATTGCTAGATTAGGGTTATTATACGCAAAAGTGATAATTCCTGATTGCAAGTAGCATAAATATGATTATAGTTTGTAGTGATATATTCTTATGATCATATGTGAACCATAACCTTTGTTAAATCGGATTAGTGCTTTTACACGTTCGATTGCTTTGATTGGCCTGATTTCATAGAACTTAATGCATCTAGAGAATTAAACTTGATTAGTGCTTTTACACGTTAGGTTGTTCTTTTAGATAGAATTCATATTCGCATATTTTAATGTGTTTGTTGATGACAAGAGGAGATTAGCGGGATATTCTTGCGATCAAGGTATTCTAGGGCCTTTGATAAAAGTTGAGATTAAAATATTAATTCTAGTTATTGTGTTGAAAACATGTTTGTGATTGAAGACGAAATCCATAACCAATACTTTCTCATCCTTGATTTTATTTGTTTACCTTTATTTGGTTTTATTTTATTTTAGTATATAAAAATCAGAAAATCCCCCGGTGTTATTTATAGGAAACCGAAACATATTGACAACCAAGACCTCTCTGTGGGAACGATCCTTTCTTGCCCTTGCTATATTTATATTTTGAGTAGTAAGAAAGTGTAATTTATTTTTGTGTCGGCTGACAACCGGTCACCAGTGCCAAGAGGATATCTCGACTAGGTATCCTGAATGCGCATCCCATACTACGCACTCAGAAGTCCCTAAAGTTCACAAGGTTGGAAGATGTCATCGAAATGACAAAGAAAATCCTAACGCAACACTGTGAGGACCAATCTCTAATGCCAGTGCAGTTGGATGCAAGCCACCGTCCTGACGGATTTACCGGGTTGCCACTCGTAAGTGGGATGCTAGCTGGGCCTGACAACGCACACCCTTGGCCAGTGCCAACGTGTGGGGATGATCAGTCCCATTGTCTACCCACCGTCCCAGACGGTCTTCCGGATGCTCGTAAGAGGGGTGCCATAGAGGCCTGGCAAACTCACAGTACTTATACAAACTCAACTCGATTTGCAAAGTAACTGGCCCAGCAGTTACAAACTCTTTCCCGCGCAGAAGTTGGCCTACTCTCCAACTTTAAGTTTCCATGATGGAAAATACTCGCTAATGAGTCCACCCCTCACAAGTCCCTAGAGTTTTCTCGGAACTTGCTCTGATACCATCTGTGACGGACCGGAAAATTACGCCTTTGGCGCATTGCCCCGCAGGCCGTAACTCCCATGATGAAGCTACGATCCGGGACTTTAAAACTAGGCAAATGCACGTCCATACGCCCTTGAAAGCATTCTCGTGGAGCATGATGCATCTAACTTAGCTTCCACACCATGCTCGTGGAGCATGATGCAGCTAACTTAGCTTCCACACCGTTCCAACTTACCATTGTTCCGCAAAAGGGTTTATTAAGAAAAGCAAAAACTTGCTTAATACGGCAAAAACAAACTTTTGAGGTCCTAAACGATGGAATTTGGCTAAATTATAGTGACCATGTGGATCAACATATCTTGATCTTTGGTCCGTTTCCCATCAAAATGGACTCCTCTTGTGCTAAATTACGACACTCGGGTTTTTCGCCTCCAGATAGGCTATAACTTTCTCTTTGTAGCTTGATAGGAAGTATGAGCATCCACTTGCTGGCATGCAACTAAGCCTCATCAAGTATGGCCACAATCATCTCTGGCGTCGAGCTGTCGAGCTTAGATGATATGAGGGGCCAGAATGTCGCAATCATCTCCGAATTAGATGATATGAGCGACAACGTGCTGGACCGGCAATGCTGTAACTCATTGCAGCTGCCTACGTACCCTTCCCTACTCTAAAGGGATCAAGCACAGACCGTATTTCATCCTCGAAGGGACAAGCAACTTATTCCAACTCATTTTCTAGGTCGTGGCCAAGCAATAGTGGTAATGGCCTAGTCCGTATAGGTCATTCCGTCAAATACATCCAAGTGATGCATCATCGAGTCTGTGGAATGGCATAGTGATTCCTCAGCACTATATGCTCCATTCGTAAGGCTGCGCGACTAAGAATGAGGCCTCGAGCATCATTCATACTTGTCCGCCAAGCTATAAAGCTTACTTGGTACATAGTCCACATATGCACCTTCAACCAACTACCCCTCCCTATATATGTCTTAATGGAATTTCTACAAGTATGGAAAGGGGACCAAAATATTTCATCAACTCCCCGTTTACTATTCATGGCCGTTGCCATGTATTTTCCTGAATAACCGGCCAAGATGGTTGTTCACTACCAATGCCAACTCCGATATCCGGCCATGTTGGCCGTCCTCTGCCAACCCGATATCCGGCCATGTTGGCCGTCCTCTGCCAACCCGATGTCCGGCCATGTTGGCCGTACACTTCCAACCCGATGTCCGGCCATGTTGGCCGTACACTTCCAACCCGATGTCCGGCCATGTTGGCCGTCCACTGCCAACCCGATGTCCGGCCATGTTGGCCGTCCTCTGCCAACCCGATGTCCGGACATGTTGGCCGTCCACTGCCAACACATTGGCCAAGGGCCAATGTTCCTTTTCCTACGCAACGGAAGCTTTGGATGAAGCTTCATCTCAGGCCATGGTGCATCTTTTAACATGCGCCATGATAAAAACACGGGGTGTTACAGATTCTGAGGCCTATTGGTTTGAAATTAGCAGGGGATTTGGGGTTTCTAATCTTAGGTATCACAAATAAGAATGTCTTATTTAGGTCTTTATGCAGGTTTCGGTTTATAAAGAATTCTGAACTACGGCTATCATCCGATCTCCCACTATTCCCCAATTATGTTTAAAGAAACTTACCGGAAAACCATCTGGGCCCGGAGCTTTGTTTAGTTTTACTTTTCTAACTACATTCCAGATTTCCTCTGCTGTTGGAATAGCCTTTAACTCCTTTTTTTCTTCTAAGGTAAAGCAGGGTTTAACATGTTTGAAAATTTCATCATTCATGTTGTTAGAAGTTTCAGAAAAAAGTCCAGAGAAATAGTTGTTTAAAACTTTCTCTATTTCCTCTTTTTTAGTGACAGCCTTTCCAGAGCTATCTTGGATACAGTCTGTATTATTTCTTTTCCTTCTCTTTAGAGTAGTCACATGAAAAAATTTAGTGTTCCTTTCTCCTAGAACAATGGTGTTGTTTCTAGATTGTTGTTTAGCAATTTCTTCTTGAGTGTCATAAAGTATTTCTAACTCTAACATATTTTTATTCACTAATTCATTGTTTGTAAGTTCTATAAGTTTAGCAGTTAGATAATCTATTTCCCTAAGTAACACCTTTATCTTTTTATTTGGTTTCCAAAATATATCTCTTTTCCAATACCCCAAGTTTTCTCCTAGCACTGCAATGTTTTTGACTAACTTATCAGCTGGAGGTAGTTGTGATTCATTCCAAGAATGTTTAATGACTTCTAAGTAGGTGGTTTTCTTTATCCAAACATCATAGAATTTAAAAGTAGGAACAAGGCCAGAGTTTGAAGAGCTTAGAGTTAAGAAAATAGGTCCATGATCTGAACCTATTGCCACCATATTTTCTAAGTTTTCCTCATGGAATTCAATTGACCATTCAGCATTTTCCATAGCTCTATCAAGCCTCTGCTTGATGTTAGCTATGCCTTTTCTTTTGTTACTCCAGGTGAAAATGTTACCCTTGAAGCCTAAATCTTCTAATCATGTTCTATTCAAGAGATTTAACATAGGTTCTACTTTTTTCCTATCAAATGGCAGTCTTCCCTCTTTCTCCTCACTATTGAAGATGATGTTTAGATCCCCTATGACTAACCAAGGCATTTTATTTATATTTACCCTATGAGCTATTTCTTCTAAGTGCCCAAAATTTCTAGTTTATTTTCATGTTTTGGAGCCCCATAAAAGCAAGTTAGTAACCATTCTTTAGAATTGAAATTGTTTTTAACAATGACATTGATCATGTTAAGGTTCCATTGAACCACTTCAAAATGAAAACCATCCGCCCAAGCAATTGCTAGACCACTAGCTATTCCATCTGGGTTTACAATGTGGGTGTTTGGATAGAATCCTAAAACATTTCTCATCAAACTTCTCGGAGACTTGGTTTCAGATAAAAATAAAATGTCAGGTTTTTCAGAATTTAAAAGCATGTGCAAGTGTTTTTGTGTCTTTTTTTGCCCACACCCTTGTGTGTTCCATGCTAGAATTTTCATGGTGAAAAACACAGAAGAAGAAAGACAGGTTTAGTAAATGATTTGATTCTGAGTCAGTGCAACCTCAGCTTAATAAGTCCAGTAAAAGAACCCAACAGACAAGTAATTATAGGCTATCAGAATATTATATTAATGGGTATTAAGCAATAGGCCAAAAGATGATTTGTCAGTAAAAGAGAATTAAAGGCAGAAGATAGAATAACATACCTGGTTATTTCCTTCTTCCTTTTCAGCCTGAGAATTAAAGAGAATTAGATAAAGTTGTTTGGTTAGGAGAGAAGGGTATTTTTCGTTGGAGAAAAAACTAGCGAGTAAATCGACGAGTTACTATTTTGAGGGATGATAGACTCACCGACTAGTGGTAACTGAATTCTTGTCCCTACTTTTGATGACCTATACAATTATCCTTATCACACAATAAATATATCCCTGATGGCAAAATTGAAATTTTATCTAAAAGACTTATTTTCATGTGTTTCCATTTTTAACCTTTTATGTGTTATATACTCTTCTTCTTCTTCACTTCGGATGAAAAAACGAGCAACACAGTTTATCATGGCTGTCGCCAACACTACCATCTCCGACGCTACCACAACCAACACCACCAGTACCATCACCATAACTACCACCACCATCTCCTTAATCACGATCTACATCTCCATCTTTCCAGATCGAAAATTACTTTCTCCTTCTCTTCTTAAAACAGCCATCTCCACTAATGGATTCAGATTTAATTGAACTATCATCAACAACATCTCCACCACCACCTCTGCAACTACGACCACTTTCTTCTTCTTCTTCTGAAAACTGAATTTGAAATCGGATTCAAATAGATCGAGAACTTTTTTTATGTTGCAATTATAGATCGAGATCTGGTTCAGGTTACGATTTATGGTGGTGGTGTAGCATCGACGGCGGATGAGGTATGTTTCTTTCGGTACTGGTGGTATTGTGAGTGATTGTGACGTAGATTATAATAGTTTAGAACTAAGAAATTGATGATGTAAACGGAGGTGGTTTTGGCTGGAATGATAAAATTGGTGTTGGATTTTGGTTCTGGTTGTTTTGGTGGTGGTGGTGGTGGTGGTGGTGGTGGTGGTGGTGGTGCTGGAGATGTGTGATTTGTTGGTGCTTATCTAGGTTGAAGCAGGCAGTGATATTGGATCAACTATGGTTGTTGATCCATATATTTTGGATCAACTACTGTTGTTAACCTAATTTTTTAGTGGATCAACTATGGTGGTTTTGGTTGGAATGATGAAATTGGTGTTGGATTTTGGTTGTGGTTGTTTTGGTGGTGGTGGTGGTGCTGGAGATGTGTGATTTGTTGGTGGTGGTAATGGTGGAGAGGTACGAATGAGAAATTAGTCATGGAAATAGTAGTAGAATGGTGGTTCTGGTTGTTGTAGTTGTCGAGATTGGTTTTGAAGCTGGTCTTGGAGATGTTGGTGTTTATGAAGCTACAGGTAATGATCAATTTGTTGTTGTTTATATGTTTTTATGGGATCAATTGTTGTTGTTGATCCATTTTGTGGGATAAACTCATGTTGTTGACCCAATTTTTTATTGGATCAACTATAGTTGTTGATCCATCTATGTAGGACCAGAATATCGCGACAACAATACTTCGCGAGAATAACAAACAACTACATTGCGAAGGTGTCGCAAGTAAATAATTTAAATGACGCATCAAGTGACGACAGCCAGAACATGAGGAAAGTGTGAAGGCTTGGCGAGATTTAGGAATGTCGCAAAGTCTAACACTTACATACTTGCGACGCTTCGCGGAGGATTCCCGAAAATAAAGGACAGCTTAGCTGTCATCCACTATGTAATACCCTATATAAAGGGTTGGGTAAGTCTGTTGTAGGAGAGGTCTTTTTTGAATTGTGAAACAAGTCATTAGGAGTGAGAAAGTTAAGAGTGATTGTAATTTCATTAGCTCTGTTCTACATTTCTTTGTAAACCTTTCAAGAAAACAATTAATAAAACACATTATTATTCATCTTCAAATGGATTGATTAAGCGATTTGATTGAGGGGTGTAGTGTGGGAAATCCTGCAACTACATATGCGCTAGAAACAGGGGAGAATTTGGAGTAAGAAAAGAGAAATTTGATACAATTCTTAACGTTTACCAAAAAGAAAGAAATGGCTAGAAGGAGAAATGTACCGGAAGGACCAAAGCAATCGTGAGAAGAAGCGGGAGACTTGTCAGAAAGGAGAAATGAAAGGGGAGAATCATCAAGGATGAACATAAGAAATGATGAAGAAAATCAAATTCAATCGCCAATTCAACCAATTGCAAATACAACTACAGATTATGATAGAGTAAGTGTACACACATGGAGATCAGATTCTGTGGAGGAAAGAGAGGAAGAGCAACAACAGATAAACAATGGACGAGGAGAAAGAAGTCGGGAAGAGATGGGAGAAACAATTCGTGGAAATGAAGAAATTGCAGCATTAGAAACATTGAGACAAACAATGTATGAAGAAAGGCGGTTAGAAGCGGAGGAACGTGCAAATTTAACAAGGCAAAATCACGAATTGAGAATGGAAAATCTGAGGCTGCAAAATAGAAGATCGAGAAGTAGTAACAGGTCAAGATCAAGATCGGCCAGAGAATATGGGAGGAGAACATTACCTGCAGAAACTATTAATGAAGAAAATTTGGAAAGCGAATCAAATATTGGTGAAGGATATCGCGAGAGAAGAGAAATAGAAGGAGATCGTTATGTTCCACGACCTGAGACTGTACAAAATGGCCAAAATAATAGAAATCAAGGAGATAGGCAACCTCAAGAGCAGAATAATTCAACTGACGAAGAAAATCAGATAGAAGGGAGAAGAATATTGCATGGGAGAGAGGCGCGAAGGAAACAAAAGGAGATCGAAGATGACATTGAAAAACACTATGTTGAGCAAACACGTTTGGCTTGCGAAAGGGAAAGATTGAGGGCAGAAATAGAAGAACGTGAATTTGAAGAGGCAATTCGGCAGAACAATCATGACAACCGAGAAAGAAGGCGCGAGCAAAATCGCAATAATGGAAATATCAATGAAGAGTATGAAAGAGTGCAAAGGAGAATCGATAGACAACCGAGAAGAGAAATTGATAGATATAATGGTGTCCAAATTCGCGAAAGAGATGAGGGAAAAAGCCGCAGAAAAAGGAGAGAAGGAAGTGATGAGCCAGAACATGTAAGTAGACATGAGCGCAGAAGAAAAGAGACGGAATTAAAAAGACCAATAGATTCAAATTCTGAGGCAAATGAACAAATCTTGAGAGAATTGGCAGAGATGAGAGGAATATTGAACAACAGAAGAGAAGGAGGCAGAAGGCAGTTAGATGAAGCCATCGCAGAAGCTGCGAAAAATCCCTTTACATTAGAGGTGCAGTTAGGAGGAATACCCCAAAGTGTAACTTACCAAAGATTAACCAAAGATTTTTGATGGGACAACTTGTGCAAGACAACACATCAAGGCATATGTAAGATGTATGTTACAATGGGAGAATCACGATGCCATATTGTGTAAATACTTTGCATCAAGTTTGATTTGGAGAAGCGTTGAAATGGTTTGAGGGTTTACCAAGAAACACTATCACGTCATTTAACCATTTGCAAGCTATATTTTTAGGGCGTATATAAGTAACAACTCCTCGCGACCCGAGTATTGAAGATGTATTCGGGTTGAAACAAAGAGTTGGAGAAAGTTTGAGACATCTAACTGTCAGATGGAAGACAATGTGCAGCGAGATGGCCGGAAGGGTAGATGAAAGATACCTCATACTGTCATTCATAAATGCTATGTTCGCAACCAATCTATTGTACGTTCAGGTTTTCAGAGTCAAGAATACAATTACAATTACTGAATTACGAGAACTCCAGGAGGAATATATTGCTTTAGAAGAAAGACAGAACGAGATGGAATCTTACCCAATGGCGAACACAAATTCTAGTGTCGCGAATGGAAGTTTATTACCTCAACTAATACACACAGTGGCGAGCACATCGCAAGGTCAACAAGAAAGAAAGGCAGTTGATATAGAACCAAAGTTAGTAGCCATGGGAAGTCGAGATCAGGAGGAAGTTGAGAAAGAAAGGAACTACTACAATCGCGGTGGGAATATTAAGATCCAAAGGCTCGATCATCCGCAGGAAAACTACGGAGGTCGAAGGCAGAATTATAACTATCATGGAGGGCAGCGAAGTCACAGAGTAGCGTGGGAGGAAATTAAAATGCCTCCATTGAATGCCAGTGTGGAAAAAATATGGGAAGCAATACTCTTGATGGAAAACATACCTGCACCATGGAACATGGGAAATGAACCACCACCTGGAGATAGAAGTCACGAGTTCTGTTCTTACCACCGCTTTCATGGGCACCTAACAAATGACTGCAGAAACATCAAGAGAATTATCCTAAGAATGATTGATCAAGGAAAGTTGAATCACTTTTTAAAAGAAGAAGAGAAAGTTCAACATTTACCTCCACCACCAGCAAAGGGAAAAGAGACATTTGTTATAGAAGTTGGGGCAAAGGCTAAAAGTTTGTTTTGCAATTCCATTGTACATTCATACCGCACAATCGAAGATTTTCATGACAATGTACTTAGTAGAGTTTTTGCGAGGGATGCTGATGATAAAGAAGTGATGAATGTTGCGAAGACATCGCAGTTAAAAGAATGGCAATTGCAGATTATTTCTTTCTCGGCTGAAGAAGTACCCAAAGGAAGAGAAATACATGATAGCCCATTGGTTGTGAAGCTGGAAATTAATCCAAAACCTATTGATGGCAAAGATGATGAAGCGGAAGATTGTTGGGCAATCAATAGAATATTGATTGATACTGGCAGTTCAGTCAACATTCTTTTCTACTATACTTACAAAACTATGGGAGGAAAAGATGAAGATTTGATCCCTTCAACATACAAAATATATGGTTTTAACGGTACCGCAAACAAGCCCAAAGGTGAAGTGCACATGAGGATACCCTTGCGGGGGTTATCAACTGATATTTTGCTCTGCGTGGTTGATGTGGAATCTCCCTACAATGCTTTGATTGGAAGACCATGGTTGCATGAAATTTTGGGGGTAACATCGACATACCATCAATGTATAAAGTTTCCACATCCTAGCGGTGTCGGAATTATAAAAGGAGATTGGAAGGAAGGGCAAAAATATTATGAGGTCGATGTAGAAAGCTGCGAAGAGAGAATGGCAAAAAGAAAAGGTTGGAGGAAGAATGTAAAGGATGAGCAAAGAAAAGGAAAGATAATGGTGGATACTATAGAAATAAAGGAAGAAGAAATGTCGCGAAATGAATGCATGAAAACAGTTGAATATCATGATGAAAAGGAGGCATTGAAAAGTTTGGTTGACGCGGGGGCAGAAGGAAGTAGGAGTAAAAGGTGTAAAAAATGAATAGCTGCGAGATGATAAGGATAAGACGCAGAGATGATGGTTGCAGAAAAGTTGTGCGAAAATATCGCCGCAAAGAATGTATAAAAATCTATTGAATAGTTGAAATGAGACTGTGCGATAGCTTCGCAGACAAATTAACAAAAGTCAAAAATGAATGATTGAATAAATTGGTAAAATGAATGAGTGAGTGAATGGGACAAACCTTTATGGCGTACACCCTAGTTCGCGAATGATATTTCGTAAGAGGCAAATGTAAGACCTAAAGTACGTCATATAAGGGGGCATCTCTTGACATGGCTCGGGGGAAAAGGTTACACCGCTCCTGGAACTGAGTCATGGAAATTTGGGGCCCATGAAAGCCTATCCTGGGAAAGATACCTTGGATTCCCAACTATATATATAAGGTTATACCACCTGGTTGGGCGGCCGAGGGTCTTTTCCAAGGAGTCGGTGTATGACCAAGGCGCTGATAGGTGTCTAAAACACCTTGATATTTATCTATTGTTTATGCTTTCTTCGCTAAGTTTTCTTGTAAAATATGTATCTTATGTGTGAATTTGAGTTTTTAGGTGCTTTGGAGTCGCGCGAGCAAAAGAAGAAGAAATCATTCATTTTGAGCAAGGAACGGAATTTGGTCATTTCACATGCGGGTGATACTCGGAGTCGGCCAAGAATATGCGCAACAAGGAAGTAAATAGGCGATCGGTTCCGCGGCCCGACAAGCCAAGTATCACTATGGTGGCTTTTATCTAAAGAATGGGTGCCTAGAACCATTTATGGGTAACCCCTTATCTTTGTCACTTGGGTGGTTTTATCCATTCTCAATTCCTACACAAGCCTCAAATTGTAGAAGAATTTCTTCTCATTATTACACATCTGAAACCGAGAGAAATTGTTGTAATGGAGAACTGATGAAGCTATTACAGAGAGATTGAGATTCAAAGATTTCACCATTCTTTTGATGCTCGATGTAGCGAAATTAAGAAGGAAATTAGGGTTTGAATTAATTCAACTGGGTTATGAGATGGTTTACCAAGGTTTGCCCGAAATCGGTGAAGATGGTTGATTTTAGATCGATTTGTGAGAAGATGGGAGATGGGTTTTACTCAAATTAAGTTTTAACCCCAAATATGTTAGAGAATGAGGTGATTTCACCGAAGTGATTTTGTTTGATATAGATGGAAGTTAGGTTTTGATGTTGCAGGATGGGAAAGAGATTTACTGAGAAGGAATCGAGTGTTTCAAGCTCAGATACTGAAGAATTAGAGCAAGAGTCGAAATGGGTTTTCCGTGGATTCGATTTTGAGGAAGAATCGGTGGTTGTTTGGTGAGAACATGAAGACCGAATGAGTAGTGATGAGATGGATTGCAGGATTGACGATTTGAGCGATATGAGATGGTGTTTGTGTGTTGTTAGCAGAATGAGTTTACAGGGGTGGAGTTCCTAAGCAAGGTCGGTGTTGTGCGGTGGGTATGTGGAGCCGAGAACCTGAAATGGCGGGTGCGGTGTGTGTGCTGCTCTCTGGTGTTGTATCTTGCGTTGATGCAAAATTGCTCGATGAAGTCAAGAGAAAGATGGCAGTTTGAGACTTGTTTTGCTGTTGTAGCCATGGTTGAACTGAATGTGCAGCAAATATAGAGAACTCGACAGTGGTGACGCTGTGATACTCAGTTAACAGGTTTGGCTATAAGGAGATCGAGTTCAGAGTTGCGGCGAGCGTGAAGAATGATTCGAAAAAAGCGAGACTGTTGGTCAAGATCGAAAGGGGAACCGAGCCGTGTATGTTCGATGGAGGTTTGCTTGGAGTTACCGATGGTCGATGAAAGCTTGAACAAAGGAATTAGTTGAGACTCATTGGAGCTCATGCGATGATGCAGCCGTATCTTGTCTTTCGTGATGATGGCCGGCACTAGTAGTTTGGTTGGGTTGGTGCAAAGGCGTACAAGATAACCGGTTCAGAGCTCAGTTGGGTTTGATGGCTAGGATTGAGTTGAGTTCTAGCAGCTGGCAAGACAGGGAAGAGCTGAAAGGAAGTGTTGTCGACGCGACTGAAATGGAAACTGGTGGATACGCAGTACTGTTGGTGATGCTTGGCTGCTGTCGAGAACGAAATATGAGCTACAGAGTGGCACTGATGGTGTGTTGTTCTGAATTCAGTGGAGCAGTTGAAGGTGCAGCTCAGGTGGAGGCAATGACAGTCTGGTTCGTGCAATATGGCAGCTGAAGTTGAGTTGCTAATGTGAATTGGCGGCGGTAATGTATAGAGCTGGAGATTGAAGTGATTCTGGAAGTGGTTTGGGATGAGCGTGGATGAGACTTAATGGCCGAACTGGTGCATATGGCTTGGCAGTTGACGCAGCTGGAGTTGCTTAATCTGTGACTAAGATGGGGAGTGCAAGGAGTAGATCTTTGCAATGCTGCAGTTTTGGAGGTATTCGAGTAGTAGGCGGTGCTAATTGCGGTGACTCGGGTGGTGATGGAAATGTACGAAATTGGTGATGATGTTGCTTTGCGAACAAGAGTAGGAGCATGAGATGGTGGTCTGTGAGTCGTGGTGCTTGAGTGGGAAGAAGTGTTTGCATGGGTGGTGGAAATTATGGGATGAATGGCATCAGTGGTGGACTGGTGATGTTGGCATCGCAGGTGTCTTTGTGCTTGCAGGAGTCGAAGCTAGTGAAGATGTTGGTGCTCGTACAAGATCTTGGGATTTTGGATTGAGGTACTCGGTGCGTGTTAGTGCAGCTCTAATATGCAAAGTTGCAAAGGAAAAAGCAAGCGCAGCTCAGAGCCGAGCCGCAAGACAGGTCTTCTTTGGTTGGTGCAGAGCTCGGTTGGATTTGAGATTGCAGTAGAAGCAACCGGGAATGAATTTTGAAGTCTGCAAAAACAAAGCCTAAAAGCGAGCTAGAATGGCGAGCCGGTGAGCATAGTTCCTAGAGCCGGATTTCAGAACTTGAAGCATGAATCACAATATTTCAGTGAATCGCGATGGGGTATGAGTCGGATACAAGAGTTGGCCACGGACATATGAGTTATGGGTCACGCTTTTGGGTGCGTTTTGCAAGATAAGAAATTGGGCTAGATGGTTTTTGTGAATGTTTGAACTGCGGAGAAGCAAAGTTGAGCTCTTTGGAAGTGTAGAACTGCCGGCAACAGTTTCCGATATGTCACCGGCCGAGTCGGCTTCCGGTGATCAAATTCCAAGAACGACGGCGACTTTCCGAGCCAATTTCCGGCCAAAGGCACCAGCTTTTCCTACGAGCATATTTTTGGGACATATTTTCACATGGGTTTCTCACACATGGTTCATGGGCTTGGTGGACTTTTTGGTGATGGACTTTGAAGACCTAATTTTGGAAAGTGGGAAGGCTATAAAAAGAAAAGGTTTCTATTCTTTTATAGAGGACGTATTCTTCTTGGAGTTTTGCAGAGAGCCGGAGCTAGGGTTTGCTTTCATTTAATATTTTCATCTTCTTTACTTTATTTCCATTATTATTTGATTATGAACTCCAATATTATGAGTAACTAAAACTCTTCTTGATTAAGGGCGATTTCGAAGCCCGAAATATGAATCTATAATTGATGAAATAACTTGTTCTCTTATTTATGTTATTGATTGATTTCTACCATGCTATTATTGTTTATGGATTATTTGTTGATTGTTTAAGTTCGAAATTAAATAGTTGATTCATAATCCTATTGCTAGTTTAGATTTTCTTCGAATCCGTAATTGTCTAGAGAAGATAAACGCAAGTAGCAATATATAGGTATTGATGATGGGACTTTGTTAAATACCTATATGTAGAAATCAACACTAGTAGGTGATTCATGCTTTTGAGTTCATCACTAGGAGCAACCTTATCTCACAGAACTTAGAGCACTTGTTTAAGTCAAACCTAGTAAGCGTACCTCTAGGAAACTTGGCAAGTAGGAACCGGTAGTCGAGCGCTTCCGTATCCGGTGTGCTAGGAGATAATAACGGAATAGTTGAGCGTACTAATTATTCTAGGGTTGTTAGTAACATGATAATGTGAAGAACATAGCTATCTATCAATTTGGTTTGTATTTCGTGGTCTAGAATGAACCTTTAATCAATTACATCTCATATTTGAATACATTTTACAATTTTCGACATTTCTACAACAAAATCATCTTTGCTAAGAGTATTTGCATAACAACTTGAACTTCATACCTCCTTTGGGACGATCCTACTTACATTATACTACTTGCTAGTTAAAGAGAAGTAGAGAAATTTATTTTTGCGAGTTTGACACCTCGTCAAAATTGGCGCCGTTGCCGGGAGGCAGCAAGTTTAGTTGTTATTTTTATTCTTAGTTGTTACTTTTGCTTTTATTTTCAATTTCTATCTACTTATTCAACCTCTTAGAATCTGATTTTCGTGTACTAATTCTTTGGTGAATGCGTGGAGAGGGCAGACCAAGTCCAATTGGTATACGTCTTCGTTCGTGCACTTTACTTAAGGATTTCATTCGAGCAGATCAACACTCCACTTCCTCAAAGTTCTACACCAAGTGAATTCTCGGACTCGGACGAAGAGGAAGACAACACAATGGGAGGTCGACCACCTGCTCCAAGAACACTCAAGGAGCTCACTTCTCCAAACCTAGATCGGCAGAAATTTTATGTATTCACTAAATGGAACCATTGAGTTGAAACCACAATTGATTAACTTGCTGCCCAAATTCGAGGTTTAGCGGGAGAAGATCCTAATCGTCATTTGCAACAATTCCATCATGTTGTGACTAGTATGAAGCAAGCAATCGGATGCGGATATGGCTATGATGACAGCTTTTCCTTTCTCTCTTTTAGATATCTGCAGAGAGTGGTTCTTTTGCTTACCCGCTGGAAGCATAACCACATGGAATGGGATGAAGAAATTGTTCCTTGAGAAGTATTTTCCAGCATCAAAAGCAGCTGTGATTCGCAAGGAGATTTGTGGTATTAGGAAAGTATCGGGAGAGACTCTCCATGAGTATTGGGAGCGCTACAAGAAGCTTTTAGCTAGTTGTCCACACCACCAAATCAGCGATCAACTTGTGATTCAATATTTCTACGAGGGGTTGCTTTCTAATGATAGAAACTTGATCGATGCCGCAAGTGGTGGTGCACTTACCAACAAGACCATTGCGGAAGCTACAAGTTTGTTGGAGAATATGGCTGCGAACACTCAACAATTCTACACTCGAGATGAATCAGCAGTAAGGAAGGTGAATGAAGTTGGCAATTCTTCACACATGGAACAAAGGATGGGCAACATGGAGAGAATGATGACTCAAATAGTCTGCATTTGTCATACCATCATCATATACCGAAGATGTTGAGCAAGCAAGTGCTATGTACCAAAATCAGCAAAGGCCGAGGTACGATCCGTACTCCAACACATACAACCCAAAGTTGGCGTGATCATCCTAATTTCAGCTACGCCAACAAGCAAGCTGCTGCAAATCCTACTTTCAATCAACAAGGAGGATATCAATTCATGCAAAGACCACCACAAGAAACTCAAGGCACGAGTATAGATGACAAGTTGAATCTCATTCTCAACACAATGGTGCAAGATAAGCAAAAGACAAAGAATGGATATGAAGGACATCCGAACACAAATGGGTCAATTAGCTAATGTCGTGAGCAAATTGGAAGCACAAGCAGAGGGAAAAATTCCTTCGCAACCAATAAATCACAAGGAGAATGCCAATGCTATTGAGTTACGAAGTGGGAAGCAAGTAGAGAAACCGGAAACTTCACCGGTGTCCCATGAACCCGATTTGGAGAAAGAAGAGGGTGAAACAACCCCTAAAAAGGCTGACCCGATAACAAATTCTAACTCTAAAACTCATGTTTCTACTTATGTTACTTCTCCGCCTTTTCCTAGCAGGTTTTGCAAAGTCGAACAAGGAGACATTGTACCAAGAGCTTTTGGAAATCTTTAAGAAGATTGAAGTGAACATTCCACTCATTGAGGCGATAAGGCAAGTTCCACGTTGGGCAAAGTTCTTGAAGGAATTGTGCACTAACAAGCACAAATTGACCGGTAACGAGGTAATGAGTGTGGGGGAGAATGCTTCGGCATATCTTCAAAAGAAACTCCCACCTAAGTTGAAAGACCCTTAGTTTCACCATACCATGTACTATTGGTAAAATCAGGTTTGAACGTGCTATGTTAGATCTAGGAGCATCCATTAATGTTATGCCTGCCTCCGTTTATGAATCATTGAATCTTAGACCTCTTAAGAATACCGGTATTGTTATACAACTTGCCGATAGATCTAATTCTTACCCGAAAGGGGTTATTGAAGATGTTTTGGTGCGGGTTAATCAACTCATATTTCCAAATTGATTTCTATGTTCTTGACATGATGGATGAAGATTCACCATCGTCTACTCCCTTGTCGTTGGGTAGACCATTCATGAGAACCGCTAGAACAAAGATTGATGTTTTCAAGGGCGCTTTAACTATGGAATTTGATGACGAAGTCATAAGTTTCAATATCTTTGAAGCTATGAGATATCCTAGTGATGTGCATTCCTGTTTTTCAATTGATATTATTGATTCTCTAGCTCAACAGATTTTTGAATTGAATGGTGAAGATGCTTTAGAAAACACCATAGTGGAAGGTTTAGGTTATGGAAAATACAAAGACATTGAAAGTGAATTGTCTATTTGTGATGAGCTTAAAGATGCTGTTTTATCTCTTAACTCATTACAAGAAGTTCCACCAAAATATAATGTGTCTTATGTTTCTTTGCCGCTTACTAATGAGAAACTTTTACCGTCGATTGTGCAGGCACCTATTCGTGAGTTGAAACCTCTTCCGGATCACCTTAAATACGTGTATTTAGGTGACAAGGAAGAGTTACCGGTGATCATTGCCAACAACCTTACCAAGGTGCAAGAGGAGAAGCTTGTTCGAGTGCTAAGAGAGTACAAGTCTGCCATTGGGTGGAGTATAGCCGATATCAAAGGAATCAGTCCTTCCACATGTATGCACCGAATACTTCTTGAGGAGGGGGCAAAACCAACAAGAGAAGCTCAACGTCGCTTGAACCCTCCGATGATGGAAGTAGTCAAGAAGGAAATCCTTCGAAGTTGTTGGAAGTATGGGTGATCTATCCCATATCCGATAGCAAATGGGTGAGCCCGATTCAAGTCGTTCCAAAGAAGTCCTAATCACGGTGGTGAAAAACGAAGATAATGACTTGGTTCCAACTAGAATCCAGACCGGTTGGAGAGTGTGCATTGATTACATGAAAGCTCAACTCTACCACCCGAAAGGACCATTTTCCCTTACCATTCATTGATCAAATGCTTGAAAGGTTGGCTAGACATGCTTTTTACTTGCTTCCTTGATGGTTTTTCAGGTTATAACCAGATTGTAATAGCCCTAAGATCAAGAAAAGACGACGTTTACTTGCCCTTTTGGCACTTTTGCGTATAGACGTATGCCATTTGGCTTGTGCAATGCACCAGCCACTTTTCAACGTTGTATGGTAAGTATATTCTCGATTATGTGGAAAGCATCATAGAAGTGTTTATGGATGATTTCAGCGTGTATGGTGATTCTTTTGACAAATGCTTAGATAACCTTGCACTTATTCTTAAACGATGCGTAGAAACTAATCTTGTCTTGAATTGGGAAAAATGTCACTTTATGGTCAATCATGGGATTGTGCTAGGTCATGTTGTATCCTCTAAGGGGTTAGAAGTTGACAAGGCTAAGATAGATTTGATTCGGAACTTACAATACCCCACAAATGTGAGGGAGGTTCGCTCTTTTCTTGGTCATGCAGGTTTTTATAGGAGATTCATCAAGGATTTCTCCAAGATTGCAATGCCCCTGTAGACTCTTGCAAAAAGATGTGGCCTTTGATTGTGACAAGGAATGCAAGGAAGCTTTCGACACCTTGAAGGAGTTGTTGACTACCGCACCAATCATCAAACCACCGGACTGGAGCAAGCCATTTGAGTTGATGTGCGACGCAAGTGATTATGCCGTTGGAGCCGTGTTGGGACAGCGAGATGGCAAAGTTCCATATGCCATTTATTATGCTTCTAGAACTCTCAACGGAGCACAAATCAACTACTCCACCACTGAAAAGGAGCTTTTGGCCATAGTGTTTGCACTCGAGAAGTTTAGATCTTATTTAGTGGGTACAAAGGTGGTTGTTTTCTCTCGACCATGCCGCACTTCGATACTTGCTAACAAAGAAGGATGCTAAGCCAAGGCTCATAAGGTGGATTCTTCTTCTTCAAGAGTTCAACTTGCAAATCAAGGACAAGAAGGGCAGTGAGAATACTCGTAGCGGATCATTTAAGCAGATTGGTTGTGTCCGAAGAAGCGATTCCTTTGCATGATAGCTTCCCGGATGAGCAACTCTTTGCGGTTGGTGGCACAACTCCATGGTACGCTGATATCGTTAACTTCTTGGTGACGGGACAAGTACCTAGTTCCATGTATACATTCCAAAAACACAAGCTTAAGAAGATTGCTAAGCAATATATATGGGATGAACCTTATTTGTGGAAGCATTGCTCCGATCAAATGATCCGCAGGTGCGTACTTGAATCCGAGTTCCAATCAATTCTAAATTTTTGTCACTCATATGCTTGTGGTGGCCATTTCGGAGCCAAGAGGACAGCCCTCAAGGTTCTCGAAAGTGGTTTTTATTGGCCTACATTGTTTAAGGATGCATATCTATGTTGTAAGGCTTGTGATAGGTGTCAAAGGACAGGCAACCTTGGTGCTAGAAACCAAATGCCGCAAACACCAATTCTCGCTGTTGAGATTTTTGATGTTTGGGGTATCGATTTTATGGGGCCTTTTGTGAATTCCAATGGGAAATTTTTTATACTTCTTGCTGTAGATTATGTTTCTAAGTGGGTGGAAGCTAAAGCCACCCCTACCAATGATTCTCATATTGTTTGTGAGTTTGTGAAGGAACATATCTTTTCTAGGTTTGGAACACCTCGAGTGGTGATTAGTGATGGAGGTTCGCACTTCAAGAGATCCTTTCACGCTCTTCTAAAGAAGTATAACATTTCTCATAAAGTTGGCACACCGTATCATCCACAAACGAGCGGTCAAGCTGAAATTTCCAACCGGGAGATTAAGTCCATATTAGAGAAGACGGTGAATGTTACAAGGAAAGATTGGAGTTATAGACTCAATGACGCTTTGTGGGCGTATAGGACAGCTTATAAGACACCCATCGGTATGTCTCCTTTTAGGCTTGTCTATGGCAAACCTTGCCATCTTCCCGTTGAACTTGAACACAAAGCTTATTGGGCTATCAAGGTATGTAATATGGAATTAGATGCAGCTGGTGAACATAGGAAACTTCAGCTCAATGAGTTAGAAGAGATACGAAATGATGCATATGAAAGTTCACGCATTTATAAAGAAAAGACCAAGGCTTTCCATGATAAAATGATTTCTAGAAAGAGTTTTGAAGTAGGGCGAAAAGTTCTTTTATTCCATTCTCGTCTTAAATTGTTTCCGGGTAAACTTAGGTCCAGATGGGTTGGACCATTTGTTGTTACTAATGTGTTTGCGCATGGTGCAGTTGAAATTACTAGTCCCAAAACAGGGCTGATTTCCAAGGTTAACGGCCATCGCTTGAAACCATACTATGAGCAACAGTGACGGAGAATCGGGATATGATCACATTGAGTGATCCACTCCCTCTGGAGGAGTAATTGGAGCCGAACGTCGGGCTGACGACGTTAAACCAAGCGCTAAGTGGGAGGCAACCCACCGGTTTTGTATCTTTCCCTTTATCTTTTTATTTTTAAGCATGTTATCTTTATTTTCTTGTTTTTGCATATCATTTGCGGAATTTCCCACCTTGAACTTTCTTTGGACGATTCAATTTTACATTGAGGACAATGTAAAGTTTAAGTGTGGGGGAGCATTTATATGTTTGTATAGTTTGTTTTATGCCTTTAAAAAAAAAAAAAAAAAAAAATCGAAAAATAGTAAAACCAAGAAAAAATTTGTGCTTTTTGAACTCCGAAATCTAGAAACTTGTGCCTTTAGGATGACACCATTAGTGGATGGAATCATTTTGATTGCAGGAGTTGAGGAACCCATTAATTAACAAGAACGAACATAGCTCAGGAATCACAAATAACATGATAGTCGTTACCATATCTCGGAATATCACCATATCGCATTCTATTTTTATTTTTACTTTCCATATTTATCTATTGTTCTCTAAGTGCTTTGGTGGGTCACTAAACATCGACGTGTTATTACTGCTAGGATGAAATAGAGTGATTGAGTTGCTAAAAAAAAAAAAAAAAAGAAAAAAGAAAAAGAAGAGACCGACCAATTAGACCAAACGGAATAAAGAATGACACTTGGGAATAGCAGTATGTGTGAAACGTAGTCCCTGTCTCCGTCGCCTAAACAAGCGTGGAATGCAGGATCCAAGGCAACTATCATGTACTTGCTGACAAGAAGCATGCGCTTGGATCCAAAAGATCGAATCATGCTGTCACGAAAAAAAAAAAAAAAAAAAAAAAGTGAAAAAGAAAGAAAAAGAAAAGAAAGTATTATATTTGGTGAATAAAGTCACTCCTGGTTCCCTTGTATATGCCAGTGAGTTGATGTATAAATAAGTTTGTTGACCACTGGTTCCCTTGTATATGCCAGTGTGTTAACACTAGAATTGACCAGTAGCTCAATCGAATAGGATGCATAAGTTCATCTTAGTAGTGACCTTCAGACAGATATAGGAAACATCGAACACTTGTGAACATTCGCCAACATCTACATCTATATCCATCTTCTTTATCTTTTCATTGTGATTGTGGTTTGTTAGTTTCCGAGTATTGTGGCTTGTTCGACTATCTAATTTAAGCTTTATTTACTTAAATATGAACTGAATTTGCTCAAGGTACCTCCTCCTGTAGTCATTTTGGATTCGTTCATTGATTTGTCACAAATAGACGGAGTTGGAAATATAGGTTTTGTAGGCAGACCTCTTGTAAACCTTCACGAGACTAAAACTCGTCCACTAGGGACACCTAGGGGTTCAAAGGCTTCTTACTTATGCTAAAATTAACCGTTGCCTCGACGAGACGGAGTTGTATGTATCTTTTAGAATTATTTTGTTTGATTTGCTCGAGGACTAGCAAAGTCTAAGTGTGGGGGAATTTGATAGGTGTCTAAAACACCTTGATATTTATCTATTGTTTATGCTTTCTTCGCTAAGTTTTCTTGTAAAATATGTATCTTATGTGTGAATTTGAGTTTTTAGGTGCTTTGGAGTCGCGCGGAGCAAAAGAAGAAGAAATCATTCATTTTGAGCAAGGAACGGAATTTGGTCATTTCACATGCGGGTGATACTCGGAGTCGGCCAAGAATATGCGCAACAAGGAAGTAAATAGGCAGTCGGTTCACAAACCGACAAGCCACGTATCACTATGGTGGCTTTTATCTAAAGAATGGGTGCCTAGAACCATTTATGGGTAACCACTTATCTTTGTCACTTGGGTGGTTTTATCCATTCTCAATTCCTACACAAGCCTCAAATTCAGAGAAGAATTTCTTCTCATTATTACACATCTGAAACCGAGAGAAATTGTTGTAATGGAGAACTGATGAAGCTATTACAGAGAGATGGAGATTCAAAGATTTCACTGTTGCTGTTGATGCTCTGATGTAGCGAAATTAAGAAGGAAATTAGGGTTTGAATTAATTCAATCAAGGTTATGAGATGGTTTACCAAGGTTTGCCCGAAATCATTGAAGATGGTTGATTTTAGATCGATTTGTGAGAAGATGGGAGATGGGTTTTACTCAAATTAAGTTTTAACCCCAAATATGTTAGAGAATGAGGTGATTTCACTGAAGCTGATTTTGCTGATAAAGATGGAAGTTAGGTTTTGATGTTGCAGGAATGGGGAAGAGATTTACTGAGAAGGAATCGAGTGTTTCAAGCTCAGATACTGAAGAATTAGAGCAAGAGTCGAAATGGGTTTTACATGGATTCGATTTTGAGGAAGAATCGGTGGTTGTTTGGTGAGAACATGAAGACTGAATGAGTAGTGATGAGTGGATTGCGGGATTGACATTTGAGCATAGAATGATGGTGCTGTTGTGTGTTGTTAGCAGCACTGAGTTTACAGGGGTGGAGTTCCTAAGCAAGGTCGGTGTTGTGCGGTGGGTATGTGGAGCCGAGAAGCTGAAATGGCAGGTGCGCATATGTCTTTCTTGCTATCGGTGTTGTATCTTGCGTTGATGCACATGTTGCTCGTATGAAGTCAAGAGAAAGATGGCGATTTGAGACTTGTTTTCTTTATTGTAGCCATGGTTGAACCGAATGTGCAGCAAAGATAGAGAACTCGATGTGGTGACGCCGTGATACTCGGTTAACGGTTTGGCTATAAGGAGATCGAGTTCGGAGTTGCGGCCCGTGAAGAATGATTGAGAAAAAGCGAGACCGTTGGTCAAGATCGAAAGGGAACCGAGCCGTGATTGCGGTTCGGATGGAGGTTTGCTTTGGAGTTACTGATGGTCGATGAAAGCTTGAACAAAGGAATTAGTTGAGACTCATTGGAGCTCATGCGATGATGCAGCTGTACTGTGCTGCTGTGATGAAGCTGGCACTAGTAGTTTGCTGGGTTGGTGCAAAGCTGTACAAGGAACTGGTTCAGAGCTCAGTTGGGTTTGATGGCTAGGATTGAGTTGAGTTCTAGCAGCTGGCAAGACAGGGAAGAGCTGAAAGGAAGTGTTGTCGACGCGACTGAAATGGAAACTGGTGGATACGCAGCACTGTTGGTGATGATTGGCTGCTGTCGAGAACGAAATATGAGCTACAGAGTGGCACTGATGGTGTGTTGTTCTGAATACAGTGGAAGCGATTGAAGGTGCATCTCGTGTGGAGGCAATGACACCTGTTCGTGCAATATGGCAGTGAAGTTGAGTTGCTAATGTGAATTGGCGGCGGTAATGTATAGAGCTGGAGATTGAAGTGATTCTGGAAGTGGTTTGGGATGAGCGTGGATGAGACTTAATGGCCGAACTGGTGCATATGGCTTGGCAACACGCACTGAGTTGCTTAACTGTGACTAAGATGGGGAGTGCAAGGAGTAGATGCTGCAATGCTGCAGTTTTGGAGGTATTCGAGTAGCAACTGGTGCTAATTGCAGTGACTCAGGTGGTGATGGAAATGTACAGAAATTGGTGATGCTGTTGCTTTGCAGAACAAGAGTAGGAGCATGAGCTGGTGGTCGTGAGTGTGGTGCTTGAGTGGGAAGAAGTGTCAAAGGGTGGTGGAAATTATGGGATGAATGGCAGCGAGTGGTGGACTAGTGATATTGGCATCGCAGGGTGTCTTTGCTTGCGGGAGTGAAGCTAGTGAAGATGTTGGTGCTCGTACAAGATGTTGGGATTTTGGATTGAGGTGCTGGGTCTTTGTGTTAGTGCAGCTCTAATATGCGAAGTTGCGTGCGGGAAAAGAAGCAAACAGTTGTTCAGCTGAGCTGCAAGACAGGTGCTGCTGGGTTGGTGCAGAGCTCAGTTGGATTTGAGATTGCAGTGGAAGCAACTGGGAATGAATTTTGAAGCTGCAAAAACAGTGCGAAAAGCGAGCTAGAATGGCGAGCCGGTGAGCATAGTTCCTAGAGTGGATTTCGAGAACTTGAAGCATGAATCACAATATTTCGATGAATCGCGAGGGGGTATGAGTCGGATACAAGAGTTGGCCATGGGACATATGAGTTATGGGTCACGCTTTTTGGTGCGTTTTCGCAAGATAAGAAATTGGGCTAGATGGTTTTTGTGAATGTTTGAACTGCAGAGAAGCAAAGTTGAGCTCTCGGAAGTGTAGAACTGCTCGGCAACAGTTTTCGATATGTCACCGGCCGCAGTCGACTTCCCGATGATCAAATTCCGCAAACGGCGGCGACTTTCCGCCAATTTCCGCCAAAGTGCACCAGTTTTCCGGAGCATATTTTTGGGACATATTTTCACATGGGTTTCTCACACATGGTTCATGGGCTTGGTGGACTTTTTGGTGATGGACTTTGAAGACCTAATTTTGGAAAGTGGGAAGGCTATAAAAAGAAAAGGTTTCTATTCTTTTATAGAGGACGTATTCTTCTTGGAGTTTTGCAGAGAGCCGGAGCTAGGGTTTGCTTTCATTTAATATTTTCATCTTCTTTACTTTATTTCCATTATTATTTGATGATGAACTCCAATATTATGAGTAACTAAAACTCTTCTTGATTAAGGGCGATTTCAAGCCCGAAATATGAATCTATAATTGATGAAATAACTTGTTCTCTTATTTATGTTATTGATTGATTTCTACCATGCTATTATTTTTTATGGATTATTTGTTGATTGTTTAAGTTCGACATTAAATAGTTGATTCATAATCCTATTGCTAGTTTAGATTTTCTTCGACCCGTAATTGTCTAGAGAAGATAAACGCAAGTAGCAATATATAGGTATTGATGATGGGAATTGTTAAATACCTATATGTAGAAATCAACACTAGTAGGTGATTCATGCTTTTGAGTTCATCACTAGGAGCAACCTTATCTCACAGGAACTTAGAGCACTTGTTTAAGTCAAACCTAGTAAGCGTACCTCTAGGAAACTTGGCAAGTAGGAACCGGTAGTCGAGCGCTTCCGTATCCGGTGAGCTAGGAGATAATAACGGAATAGTTGAGCGTACTAATTATTCTAGGGTTGTTAGTAACATGATAATGTGAAGAACATAGCTATCTATCAATTTGGTTTGTATTCCGTGGTCTAGAATGAACCTTTAATCAATTACATCTCATATTTGAATACATTTTACAATTTTCAGCATTTCTACAACAAAAATCATCTTTGCTAAGAGTATTTGCATAACAACTTGAACTTCATACCTCCTTTGGGACGATCCTACTTACATTATACTACTTGCTAGTTAAAGAGAAGTAGAGAAATTTATTTTTGCGAGTTTGACACCTCGTCAGGCGCCGAGGTACACGGTTGAGTCAAGAGTGCGGGGAGCATGGAACTTCCTTACCACTCTTGACAAGTCTTGGCACATGCTGCACTCGGCCCGAAGAAAACTCCACTTAGGGTGCAGTCTCGTAACCATAAGCCATATAGGTATAAGGGATAAGAGGCTGCAAAACAACCGCTTGCTTTGTTAAGACCGGATGGGAGGAGCTAGTCTTGTATGGCCGATGTACGCCTCCTTGAAGGGGCAACCAGGGAGAAGATAAGGGCGGCACCCTCCATTAGGGAGATGATAAGTGTCAAAAGACGCAAATGTCATGAGGCTTTATTTTCGCAAGAGAATTTAGGCTTGTCATATTTGTGCAATGATCCTGCAGAGGCAATAATACTAACGCGAGGGTAAGACGAGGTCAATGGGTTTTTACATGAAAGTGTAAGAACGTCCTGCGATTTCGTCGCAAAGACGGCAATGTCATGGGATTTTATGGTCGCAAGAACATTTAAACCTATCATATTGTCGCAAATATAATATCCTGCAGAGGCAAAAAATACTTAAGAAATGATAAGACAAGATCAATGGGTCATTACATGAAAATGTAAAGACGTCCTGCGATCTTGTCGCAATGAGGGGTGGCAAAATAAGACCTTTACTTAGGAAGGCAAAATAAGACCACACAAATAATGATAAGGCAAGATCAATAGATTTCTTAATCCATGAAGATATCTTGCGATCTTGTCGCAGTTTTAAGGTGCAAAAAAAAAAATATATATATATATATATATATATATATATATATATATCTCGCAAGAATGATTAATTCGCAAAGTTGATTATATCTTATGTAACTCGCAAAGTTGATTATATCTTATGGACAGAGGCAAGTGTGAAGTTATAATTACAAGGAAGGGTTGTTTGACGGTTATATCCGAACAAAGAAAGCAAAAGTTGAATTCACATTCAATAATCAAAGAAATTTATAACAAGGAATTACAGAAATGGAAGATTAACAAAGATATATATATACAGATACTACAAGAAATGAAAGAAGAAAAGGAAATTATTTCTTTGGTGGTTCTTCTTCTTTATCTGATTCTTTGGTTCCATCACTCTCGTCGCGATTCTTCTTCTTCATTAGCTTCACTATCAGAAACATCAGAGACAGGCAAGTTCTCGGGAACTTCTTCACAAGAAAAAGGATATGAATGAAGAGGAATATTGTGATCGTTACAAACTATTTCCATAGCTTGATTGCAGAAAAACGAACAAGCATCATTATTAAAATTCGCCACCGTAGTTTGGAATTGCTGCTTCAATTTAGAATATTTATTCTCGCGGAGAGAGAGATCCATCGCGAGTTGTTCTTTTTCGGTTTCAAGCTCTCCAATTCTTTTCTGAAATATCTTTTCAGATTCTGAAAACATGAGGAAATGAATTAATGATAATAGTACAAAAAGAAAAAGAACAGAAAAGTAAAGAAGTATAACAAACAACCTTCTCTTTCAAAGATGATATCCTTGATTAAGGTGGTTTGCTCGGCGCGAAGACTAACATCGACACCTAAGTTATTTCTAGCATTATCTAAAACCTTCGCAGCCCAGGCAAATTCATCATCATTATTTATGACAAAAAGTGAACGAATTTGGTCTTCTCGCTCGCTAAGTAGGGTATTCTGACGAAGGAGCTCATCTCGCTCAACTTGCACATCAAGGAGAGATTTTTGAAATATTTCTAATGCCTGTGCACCTCTGTTAGTAATGCGATCTTTCTCATCTATGAGATCACTAACTTTCTTCCTTAAGGTTTTGGCTTTCTCCTTGGAATCAAGATACATTCGTTTAAATTGATTAGCTAAACTTAAGCTAGCCCTATGCTTGATCTTTAAGAGATGATATTTGGATTGAAGATCCTTTAATGAAAGAAGGTTAGTATCATTGGAGGAACTACTTAGAGATTCATTGAGACGAGTAAGAAGGACATCATCATCCATGGGCTCGGGAAATGAATGAAGAAGGATAGATTCTTCAGAGAGATTATATATGTCTGCGAAAATAGTAAGTCAGGCAAAGAAAAGTAAATGATAAAATAAAAAAGATCTGAGGAATAAAGATTGCTATACCATAAAGCTGCTGATTTGCGCTTTCAAGAGTAGATACTCTATTTTGTTGAGAAGTAAGCTCAGCCTCCAGATGTTTAATCCGTTCATCCTTCTCGCGAGATGTCGCAGCTTCACCCTCTAGTTCTCGGATTTTATCTTTAAGTTGCAAATTTCTCTTTTCAAGATTGCTGTGTCTTTTCTCAAGGTCAGAAGCGACAACAAAAGAAGCTCTCCCAGACTACAAAGAAAAATATAGGAATGATTAAGATAGAGTTTATAATTGAAGTCGCAAAGAAATAAAAGGATACAAACATACCAAAACATTAAGAGCGTTTAAGAAACTAGAAGTCACTGTTCGGGAAACCCCGCGAAATGACTCATTATCCTCCAGCAGTGGGGCATCGCAAATCTTAGCGAGAGCCTCGCAAGTAGCAGTTAAATAATCGTCCCCCAATCCTTGCATGGAATCGGAAAAGATGCTAGACAATTGCGCCATAGCAGAGGTGGTTGAGCGATTCTCCCTCGCAGAAGAAGTACCAACCTCATTTTCATTCTTGTCAGAGTTTTCGCTTGTTTGAGAACTACAATGAGAAGAGAGATGGGTTTTCCGTTTTTTAGAAAACGGAGCAGTAGACTTGTCCTTATGCAAAGAAGCTTTATCCTTGCCTTCAGCCTTCGCAGCTTCAGCCTCTTCAATTTCAACCTTCGCACACGCATGAAGATAAGAAACAGAGGCAACAATATTGTTTAAAGATAACAAAAGAAAATGTTTCTTACTTCATCCGTGAGCGATCGAAGTATCGCCAGGGTACTCGGTTTTGGATTTTCTTTATATTTCCTCCTCATTCTAGCGATCTAAAATTTTTGAAAGATTAATAGATAAAAGAGGAAGAAGATGTTGCAAAGTAAAATTGAAAAAAGGAAATATACCTCATTTGACTCCTCAGGCCACTTAAACTCCCAAGGACGGTAGTTCGCGAGGTGTGCAGGGAGAATATATGAACCTGCGATGTAAGGACCACTCAAAAGTAAAGGAACAACCCACCATTTCTCATCTTTGGAATGACGGGGAGTAGTATTGTTGCCCGAATGCCAGTCAATATCTTGCATAAGCAATTTGTCAGCATCAACGTTATCATTCTTTTTCAGGCGAGCACCCTAGCGAGACTTATTATTTCTCATATTTATAACAGAGTAATTCGCAAAGAAATTGTCCATGGTATACTTCTCAGTAGTTATTTGTAAATCTGCAAATTTAGGATCCCTAACATTATTAGGATATAAAGATCCTTTACCTGCACCACGATGGGCGAATTCAAGCATTAAACGGATGCAGTCGCCACTCAATTGATAGACAGCTCGCGAGAATTTCTCGTGAGCAAGAATTTCATAGAATAATGGCAACTCGGGATTATACAGAGGAATGGAGAGTCCTGCGAGGAGCTGACCCAGCGAGACTATGATTTTATGATCATCACATTGATGATCAGAAAATAATTTTGCAGAAAGAATAGATGAAGATCCTTGATTGGGAATGGTAGATAAAGTGAAACCCTTAACCTGTAATTTTTTTTGAACATCAGTAAATTGAGGAGAGTATGTACGACTAAGTGAAGCCATTGTTAGAAGTATGAGAATGAATAGAGAGTTGAAGATCAAAAGAACAAGAAAAGTCTAGGACTGTGGTAACAGAAGCGCAAATTGCGGAAGGAGAGAGAGAGTTAAAGAAAATTTGCAGAAGGAAAATAAAAGAGAAAAAGAGAAGGGTAAGAAAACTATATATAGAGAAGAGAATTATCGAGAAAACAAATGCATTTAATGCGAGATGGGACGTGAATGGTCAAGAATAAACGGTTGAAAGAGACGTGTCAAGAAAAGAGTAGAAGAAGAAACACCTGTAATAAATTCCGTACATAAACAAAACGAGTAAAAATGAACAATTGCGAGATAAAGATGAGCAGTTGCGACACTTTAAAATATTGGTTCTCATGACATTCTCTTCTTCGCAGAGAAGACATGAGAAGAGGCAAGATGTAGGACCAGAATATCGCGACAACAATACTTCGCGAGAATAACAAACAACTACATTGCGAAGGTGTCGCAAGTAAATAATTTAAATGACGCATCAAGTGACGACAGCCAGAACATGAGGAAAGTGTGAAGGCTTGGCGAGATTTAGGAATGTCGCGAAGTCTAACACTTACATACTTGCGACGCTCATGAGGATTCCCGAAAATAAAGGACAAACTTTAGTCATCATCCACTATGTAATACCCTATATAAAGGGTTGGGTAAGTCTGTTGTAGGAGAGGTCTTTTTTGAATTGTGAAACAAGTCATTAGGAGAGAGAAAGTTAAGAGTGATTGTAATTTCTTTAGCTCTGTTCTACATTTCTTTGTAAACCTTTCAAGAAAACAATTAATAAAACACATTATTATTCATCTTCAAATGGATTGATTAAGCAGATTTGAGTGAGGGGTGTAGTGTGGGAAATCCTGCAACTACAATCTATATGGGATCAACTACTGTTGTTGATCCTTTGAACTCCTATTGTTGACGATATTTCATTGGATAAGTATAATTATGCTTGTATTTTAAATCATGCTTTGTAGTTTAAATCATATAAATTGCTTCCAATGTTGAACTTGTGGTGTAATGGTAGCATGACTGACTCATGTCAGATGATGCGTGTTCGACTCACGCCAAGTTCACTCCATTTTACATGGATCAACTTTCATTATTGATCCAATTTTACATGGATCAACTTCCATTGTTGATCCACTAAAATTGGATCAACTTCTATTGTTTATCCTTTATTCTTGGATCAATTATCGTTGTTGATCCCCTAAACTAGATAAACTTCTACTTTTGTTCTATTTTTATTTGGATCAACTATTGTTGTTGATGCAAAAATATTTGAACCAGTGATGGTGGCGGCGGCGGCGTCGGCGGTGGCGGCGGCGAAGAACTAGCGGTGGTGGCGGCAACAGACTAGTGGTGGTGGTGAAGGAGTGGTGGTGGAATATTAGCGCTGGTGGCGGTTGGTAGGTGGTGGTTGTTGAACGGTGGTGGCGGTGGTGATGCTAGTGGTGGTGGTGGTGGTGGTGAAGTGGTAGTGGAAGATTTGTTCCATTTTGAAATGAAGAAAAAATATTATATGGGTGAGGGTATTAAGGTAATCTAATATTAAATGGATAAGGTTATTAAAAAAGGAGGGACATATTTATTGCGAAGATTAATTGGGGGCCTCCCAAAATTTATACCCACTCCCAAAATTTTAGGGGGGTTCCAAAATAAGGTTGAAAGTACTATTATACCCTTCCCCTAAAAATTATCCTAAAATCCTATTAACATTAAACCGAGCCCCCATTTCATTTTATCATCCGACCCTTCTTCTTCTTCTCCTCTCCCCCTCCCTCTCAGTTCTTCCATTAACGATATTTAGAAGAAAAAAAATCATCTGATTCATTGTCGATGCGAAAACTTTAATCGACGATTAACTTCTTCTACAAACATGGCACGTACTAAGCAGACTGCGAGACTACACTACACCAAATTCCCGGATTCGTAACAGTAATTCATAACGGCTTTGTAGCCGTTACAAAATTCCCGTTACAAATGGCCGTTACAAAAAAATTCGTAACAGGCAAGGACCGTTACGAAATTCGTAACAGAGATCAGCCGTTACGAATTTTTTTTATAGGCGTGCCACCCACACGCTTCGTCACACCTGGGTCGTAACACCTGGAGTCTCTGAGTGTGCCATTCACATGCGTACCTTTGTGTTTCCACCCAAGAGGAGGAACATTAGAGGATGTTTCCCCCCTGCGTGTGCGATTCACATGTGTGATATTGCTTTTACTCCCATGCCTCGGTGAATCGAGCGGATCAAAATTTTGTTTCTTATTCTCTCGTCTCTCTTCTGCTCCTGCCTCTCCTCTTTGAAACCCTAGTATAACTTCATCTACAATAATCGACAGCAGAAACCATCACAGAAACCTCTATATCATCTTCAATAATCTTCAATCATCGATCAGTGTAAGTTCATCATCATAAGTTTTTCGATTTTTAGGGTTTCATTTGTTTTTCAATCTTCTGTTTTCTAAGGTTTCATTTTATCTGGTTTTTTTCTAATACGATTTGTTGTTAATCTGTGAATATGTTAATCTAAACAGATTTGTTTCATCTCTGAATCGATTTTAGTCTTTCTTCTTCAATTAAATCTAATTCGATTTGTTTTTTCTGATTTCTTTTTAGGGTTTGAATAACTTTGAAGAATTTCTGCCAACGTAGAAGGTATAAGTTTCAAAATATAAAATGATTTTAGGGTTTTATGTTAATTTCTATTTTAGGGTTTTAAATCCGAACTGATTTTAGGGCTTGTTTTATGATTTTAGGGTTTGTTGTAGTGATGGTGTTTCTGAGATGAAGATGGTGTTTGTAATCGATATGGGTTATGATTGATAGAAGATTATATATGTGGAATGGGTATGAAGTAGGAACGGTGATGGTGCTGTTATGCTATGAAATTGGTGGAAGAACAGGAAGGGAATCTTGTGTTGGTTTAATGGGTTCTGAGGATATGTGCCGTATGGAATTATGGAGTTGGGAAGATTCAGAAGTTGTGCAGTTGAGAAGATTCAGAAGTTATGGATGATTGGGTTGCAGCTGAACTGAAATGCAGGGAAAGTATGGAATTGTAGAGTTGCTGCTATGAGATGGATGCATGATATGAAGGATAACGAAATGGTGGTTCTGCTGAGAATGGTCTAGAAGCAGGCAATGCCTTCCCTTCCACTTTGGTACAGCCTTTTCCTTCCACTTTTTGTTTTAAGCTACAACCATTAAATGCATGTTTCTTGTTTCTTGTTTTAAGTTGCATCCGCTGTGGTGGTGCTTGAAGTGAAAATACTAATGATGTTTAGAAGAAATCAGGATGGATTTTGTGTTGGTGGTGTATGGAACAGATGTTGATGCTACTGAGTTTAGAGCAGAGAGTACAAGATAGGCGTGAGTACGTGGAACTTTGATTTTGAAGACTTGAAAGCTTATGCGTCCAGGGTATGTCTTGCATATGTTTCGTTCCTTTAATGTATTCTTGGTAGGTACCATCAGGCTCACATTGTATCTTATGTGGGATGTGTTTTTGCAGTGTTGCGACCATCCGTATTTTGTGGAGCCTTCTTTGCAGAAAATTCTCACAAGGGTCTGGCTGAATCCGAGTATTTGAATGTTGGAATTAAAGCAAGTGGCAAGCTACAAGTACTTGATAAGATCCTCTTAGAAACAAAAAAGCAAGGCCTAAGAGTCCTAATCATTTTTCAGGTATAAGATTTCTAGAGACTGATTATTATGAGCTAGCTCTTGTTGTGTTCTCACTGTTTTTCTAGAGCATACTGATCGTACTATCGGAGTTATAACCATATATTCTAATTCTAATGACTTTGTTGTGGCAGTCAAATGTCGGGTCTAGTGGAATCTTTTCGGGAGACATCTTGGATGATGTTGTATGTCATAGAAGTTGTGTAGGTTCCTACGAACGTGTTGATTGTGGATTGATCGTGCCAAAGAAGAAATTTTCCAAAAACAAGCAAGCTGCCATGAACAGATTCAATGACAGGGATAAAGGGAGAATTGTATTTTTACTAGATCGTCGTGCTTGCCACCCAAGCATTAAGCTGTCATCAGTCAATATTGTGATTATGTATGACAGCGATTTGAACCCGTACAATGATCAGAAAATTATGCAGAAGATCACTATTGACTCACAGCATGAGCAGTTAAAACTGTTTCGTCTATATTCAGTATGTACCTTGGAAGAAAAGGGTTCTAGTTAATGCTAAGCAAGATGTGACTGTTGATGCACATAATTTAAGTCGTTCCGCAATTCATCAAATGCTTAGATGGGGTGCTTCATATTTATTCAAACAATTGGCTGAGTTCCATAGTTCTGCTTCATCCTCTGGTTCAATCTTTGCTTCTGAGCAATTGGTGAAAGAATTATTTTCTCCGCTGCCTCATGAAGGTGGAAGCCCTGGTACAAAAAGTTTCTTGATTGTTGTAAAAGTTAGTCAAACTGGAGGAACATATTCTAGTAATCTTTCTCTACCCGGTGAGTCAGATGCGATCGGTTGACGAAGAGCTCCCTCATGTGTTTTGGGAAAAACTACTTAATAGGACAACACCGAAGTGGAGATATTTGCCTGATGCATCCTCATCCCAGAGGATCCGTAAACGAGTTCAATATTTTGAAGGTTCATTAGAAAAGACGGATTTTGACTATGTTAATGTTCCGAAGAAGATAAGGACGATGGTTCTCCCCGGTACCATTGATGCGGGAGCTCAAAATCCAGTTGTAGAAGATACAAGAGAAGTTGGTGGTGTATACAAAGAAGGTAAAAGGATAGTTGATATTAATGCTTCTGCAACCGAATATATCGAGTGCAATGAAATAAATGAAATTTTTCTCTCTACAGGAGCATCTGGAACTTCAGGTGGTGATTGCTCTCAATTTCTTCCAAGCCCTGCAGTTCCTACTGGTGCTGCTCGTTTTCGTAAAGCTAATGCGGTCTCTGGCATACCTGCAGCCTTTATAGGTGAGTCTGATAAAATACCCGTTCAGTAAGAGTTGGAAGGAGAGATCAGAGAAATTCATCAAAGTTGTCAAACGGTTCTTCCTCCTCCCTCTGAGCCTCCATGTCCTGAACCCTTAATTAAGAACCAGGTAGAGCTAGTAAGTAACTTAACTTCAAGGTCATCTTCACAGCCTGACAATGGCATCATCCAGTCTGAACCTCCACATCCTGAACCACTAGTTGAGGAGCAGGTTGAGCTAGTCAACTCAGCTTTCAGGTCTGCGTAGGTGGAAGTGGTACACGTGTAACAGATTTCCGAAGCTTGGGACTTGTTCCAAACCGCGTTAGTCATCATCCTTTACATGTTACTCCTTTGACTTATGCTCGGACTTCTCAGACTCTTCCCCAAGGTGACCCTCTTTTAAATGAACTGGCAAGAATTCGCCAAGAGCGGGAGAAAGCTGTGAAATTCCATGAAGAAGCGGTTAGTGTTTACAGTACCTTTTCAGTAGTCATTATTCTCTTATGTGAACTCCTATAAATCAGTTCTTTCAAAAGGATTTTATTTATTTTTGTTTTGTTTTATGTGCAGAAAAAGCGGATCCAATTTGATTGTCACAATGAGGTGCAAGAGATTTATAAAAAGAGCTTACAAGGTCTTTTCCACTTTATTTTTTTTAATGGCCATGCTACTATCATTAACTTATTGAGAGTTAGAAATTATAACTATATGTTTGTACCCATATTAACTTTGGGTACAATATCTTCTGAAACCTATATGTTTTTGGTTTCAGTTCATTGCAAAACGTTGGTGACAGTCTATATGCTCATTTGTTATTATCATCCAGTGTTAAATGCAGTTTCCCTGAGCTTGCGTTTGCTGTGACAGAGAATGAATGTAAAAGAGTGTTTAGGTACTTATTAGAATTTACTACTTAACCTGATTTTTTTGGTACTTATAAGAATTTGTGTTCTTTCATCGATTTAATGTTGATGTGAAGTGAATGAATGTTGATATGAATTGATTGAAGTATTGTTGAATGTGGATGAGATGAAAGATTTATGCAGGTAATTTCTTTTTTTTTAATTCCGGCTTATTTCCTATTGAATATGAATCTACCGAGTCAATATTGACCGGGTCAAAATTGGTCGATATTTTCGTCCCAATTTTGACCAAGTCAAGGTTGACCGGCGATGGCTTTTTTTGTCGTTACAAAAAAGTTCGTAACTCGAGTTTACAACATCCCCGTTGCAAAAAAAAATTGTAACGGCCCTGAACTGTTACCACGTGGCAAATTCATGCTTGGCTCAAGCATTAAAGGTCATTACAAAAAAAAATAAATCAGTAACGGCCACAAAAGCCGTTACAAAAAAATATAACACCCACTTTTGCAACAGGCGAGGGCCGTTACAACCCGTTTTTGTAACGGCCTGGTTCTGTTTCTAATCCCAGAATTTGGTATAGTGCTAGCTAGTCAAATTGTCAATCTCGTTGATACCGTCAAAGCAGCGAAGGAGTGTTCGAGTTCAAGTAAGAAATCAAAACCTCTGGACAAACAAATGGCTCCAATTAGAAGGTATGTCCTTTAAAACACCCTACTCTAACTTGGGTTTTAGTTGAATTTGATGTTCTGCTCAAAATTAGGGTTTGAATCGGAGAAATTGATTTTTCAGAATGGAAGTCGTTCATCACGAAGTTTGAATATCTAACGATTTTTCATCATTGGTGAACGATTTTTCATGTTTGGTAAACGATTTTTGATATGCCTGTTGTACTTTGGAGAAACCGTCAACCATGAGTGTGGTGGAGTAAACGATTCCTGCTGTTTTTTTTTTAAATTTTTTTTGCTTGAATCGTTAACCAATTGTATTATATTAACGATTTTAGACATGCACGTTGAAATCGTTAACCAATTATTTAGGTGAAAACGACCCATGTGCAATATATTTGGACGACCCTTTCTATAGATGAACGACCCCGTAATTTTCCAAAGCCCCACTTTGTTCCAATAAATGAAAAAGTCGTCCACATAGTATGATTAGGTTAACGATTTTTGTGGACGACCAACTATCTAACTGAACGACTCTACACCACCCATATGTTGTTCTACTGTCTTAAAAATAGGAAGAGTCGTTCAAAAAATTTGCTTAAATCGTTAAGAATTAACTGAAAATCTTTAGGCATATAAAAAGAGTCGTTTTTTTTTTTTTTGCTTAGAATCGTTTGGTTTTTGTTTTAGTCATTTGTTTTTTGTTAGAGTCGTTTGTTTTTATAATCTCAACTTTGCACGACTCTTACATATTTTTGTTGTTGGCCTTTCAGTAACAAGAATAAAAAGGATAAGAATGTCTTGGTTACTCCTTCATCCATAACTCCCTGCAACCAAAAATACCTGAATGCGGGTCGATTACGAGGAAAAACACCGAGTGAGATAGCCTTAATTATCCGCGAACCTAGAGAACCCTGTGTTGATTCCCCTCTGTCGTCGTCTTCAACATCTGTTGTTATATCTACAACCCCAAGCAACGAAGAAGAAGAAGTCGCGGAACATAAAGAACTTCATTTAGTAGGTCAATATGCAGCTTTTGATGATGAGGAGGATGGTGGTCAAGGTAATGGTGGTGATGGTGGTGATGGATTGAATGGTGTTAATGAGGTGCCAGAGACTGAGGAAGAGGGGGATCAAGGTAATCTCGTATACATTTTCCTTATTGAACTAGGCAATGTATTAAACTATTATATGTCTTTCCCTTATGTTTTATTTCATAGCACATGTACATTTTTTTCAATTCAATAATACACTAGTTCAACAAAATATCCCAAACAAGGGTCGTCAACCAATATTAAGAAGGTGGCCGACACCATACAAAATCGTCAACCAATATTTTGCATATTAACGACCTTTGTGAAACAAATATGAGCATTGAAAAAGAGTCGTCGATCTGCTAAAAAGTTGGTTGCCGACACATTAGGTATATTTGATAACTCCAAACAAAGACTAACGACTACGGACTAACACATATATACCATTATGCCAAGTTTTCTTCTAAACTCGTTCACTTATATATGTCCAACCGGACGACCTAATAGACATACTCTAAGAGTCGTTTGGTTTAAAATTTTAAATATTAACGACCTAAGATACTACCAGCATTTATTGGGGAATTGAACTCTACCAAATGTGGTTGAGGCAGTTGGCTCGTTGAACTCTATAAAACAGACCCATATCTCACCTCTTCATTACCAACACCATAATTATCAACCTTCTCTTCTCCTTCTCATTTATTCATCATCCAAGAGGAAAATAAGAGAAACACAATGACTCCCTATACTTCCGAAGAGAACTGTGCCATTACAAGAGCTTGGAAAACAGTAACAAACCACTTTGAAAGTCTAGACAAAGACATTGATGAAACATCGGATGCTTGGTGGAACCGTGTATTCATCGTTTTTGTGGCGTTGGACGGAAATCGGAACTCAAGGTCTTTGAAACAAGTCAAGGAAGGCTTCAAAGCCATAAAATTCGAGTGTGATGTTTTGAGAAGAGAATTTACGGGCGTAAGGGAAGCCTTTCCGGATATGATGAATACTATAAGAGTAAGTATTTAAACAAGAGGTAAAACTTATCCAAAGCTTTGATAGATAGATACTAACTAAGTATGTTTGCGTTTGCGTTTTCAGATGAAGAAGGCGTATGCATACTACGAGGTACTGCGTGGGAAAAAGTTTGAGTTACACGATTGCTACTTTATCTTCCATGGAACCATGTATAATTACATGCTTTTTGATTGATTGTTGAAGTGCATCGTTATCATGTATTGTGTTTAACCCTATGAAAGATGTATGACTTTTAGGATTCAATGAAATGTTGCTATGAAATCAGAAACGATAAAAAATATATATATATATATGAGTCGTCAATATTAGAGACGTACGTAACAATGACTCTCAATCATAATGAAAGGGTCGTGCGTTTATAGTACTGTTAAACTAACGACCCTTAGAGTGATAGCTACAGAGAGTAAATGTATCTTAGTCGTTGGGTTATAAATATATTGAGTAAACGACTCTGGATGACCTAAAAAAAAAAAAATCAATATTTTCAAAGGCGTTTGACGATTTTTCATAGGGGCATCTTAGAGTCGTCGTTTGTTCGAACATGAATGACGATTTTTCATACTGAAAATGAGAGTCGTTCATGGATGTCAGAAATACCTAACGACTATTAAAAGTCATTAGTTTAGTATACTCCCGATCAAACGACCCTCACTCTGAGTAGTTGCATGGTGTCCATGAATCGACCACTTGGAGTACCATTCTTGCAATTTGAAGAGTATAGGAAGTTTACCTGATTTTTTTGAGCTCCGGGTTCTTCATATGGAGGATTGGTTCCTTCATTTTGAGCAATAGGATCTTCATTTGCATCATTTATCAAAGCTTTCTCATTTAACATCTCTTCATCAAACATCCAATCCATAGGATTAGATGAGACAATCTCACCATCAACACAATCATGTATGTTGGTTGAATCTTCACTTACCTCATTTCCTCCACTACAATCACTTATTTCAAATAACTTAAATTTTCCCCCAAAACTCACTTTCTTCCTCTCTATCCAACAAGCCCCCCAAAAAAATTCTATAATCTTAATTTTTACCCAAAAACTCTGTTAACCTACAATCTCGAGCCAATATTTGAGAAGATATTACTCAATCACGATAGAAAATAGTAAGATTGGATCACACAACTACAGAGAAAATAGTTGGGTCTGGCTTCACAATGAAGTCTTCAAGTCGTTAACCTACAAGGTTTCGTGAAAAACCAAAGGTTAAATGAGAATCGATTCTAGTCGCAACTAGTATCGCACATGAGTTGTGGGGATTAGGTTTCCCAGATGCTAGAGTTCTCTTTTATATAGTCTTCAAATCAGGATTTGCAATCAATGTTACCTTGGTAACAAAGCATTCAATATTCACGGTTAGATGAAAACCTGATTAGACTCAAGCTAATATATTTCAACCGTTAGATCGAACTTAGCTTGTTATACACAAATGAAATGTACCTTCATTTAGATATGAGTAACCGTCCCTAAACGTGTATACCTTGTTGGCTCAACAATAGTTAACCGAAGTTAGCCATATGAACACTTTCATATAAACCTCATTCATCTTAACCATAACTAGTTCAAATGACTCAAATGAAACTAGTTCTAGAGTTGTTCAATTGTTTATATTCTCATAGAAGTATACAAGACACAATTGAAGAAAAATCGATTTTGATTCACTCGAATCAAGTCATGAATTATAGTCACGGTTTGCAAAAGATTGCATTCCTTATTATATAAATGTATTAGTTTGTAGGAGCAGAATATCGCGACATCAATACTTTGCGAAAATAATAAACAACTACACTGCGAAAGCGTCGCAGGGAAGTAATGTAAATGACGCAATGAATGACGACATCCAAAACATGATAAAAGTGTGAAGACTTGGCGAGATTTAGGAGTGTCGCAAGAAAGAACGTTTATAACACTCGCGACACCTCGCGAGTTATTTCCGAAAATAAAGGACAGCTTAGCTGTCATCCGCTGTGTATTACCCTATATAAAGGGTTGAGTTAGTCTGTTGTGGGGGGGGGGTTCTTCTTCGAATTGTTAAGCAAGTCATTAGGAGAGAGAAAATTAAGAGTGATTGTAATTTCTTTAGTTCTGTTCTACATTTCTTTGTAAACCTTTCAAGAAACAATTAATAAAATATATTGTTACTCATCTTCAAATGGATTAATTAAGCAAATTCGAGTGAGGGGTGTAGTGTAGGATTTCCTGCAACTACATATGCGCTAGAAACAGGGAGATATGGAGTACCGTTCAATTAATGAATTTCATGAAAATATCAGAGGAAGAATACATAAACGAGATTTTGAAGGAAAGAAGATCATAGATGAGGAAAAGATATCGTCTTTGAAAGAGTGGGAAAAGCAGAAAATAACATTTACAGCAGCTGAAATACCTAAAGAAGGATTGAATCATACGTCTCCATTAGTGATCACAATAAACGTATGTAAAAATGAAGAGGAATCGGCGAGAGCAGCGGAAGAGTGGACAATAAATAGGATTTTGGTAGACACAGGCAGTTTAGTGAGCATCATGTTTTACCATACTTACAAAAAATTAGGATATAAAGATGAAGAAATGATTCCCCCAGCGTGTTATATCCATGGTTTTGGAAAATCTATAACAAAACCAAAAGGAGAAGTAAAGTTACGAATTCTGCTTGGAGAAATTAAAACGCAAGTAACAGTGAGTGTAGTGGATATGGAATCGCCGTACAACATGTTACTAGGAAGGCCATGGGTACATGCAATCAAGGCTGTAGCGTCAACACTTCATCAATGTATCAAATTTCCCACGCTAACTGGAATTGGTGAAATTAGATGAGATGTTAATAAAGGGAGAATATATCATCAAGACGAAGTAAAGCATTATGAAGAACGAGTGAAGAAGCGAAGAGATCGTAAGAAAATGGTAAAAGCAGCTAGAAAAGAAGAAGAATTTAAAATTTACATGATAAGGGCAAAAGAAGGAAAAGGAATACCTAGCGAAATCTCGCAGAGTAAAGAGATGAAAGGACCAACCCCTATGGGAGAGCCGAAAGCTAGCTACATCGCAGCAGAACAAACAAGAGAGGTGAATGTTGGAACTGAAGAAGAACCCAAGGTGTTAAAAATTGGGACTAAAATGGAAGAAGATGAAGAAAGAAGAACTATTGCTTTGCTGCGAGACTATAAAGATATTTTCGCGTGGGATATGGATGAAATGCCTGGTATAGACCCATCTGTAGCTTGTCATAAATTGGAAATTGACAAAAATATAAGGCCATTCAAACAAAGAATTAGGAAGATCGCAACAACATATCATCCTCAAATAGAAGAAGAGTTGCAGAAAATGTTAAATGCAGGAATCATTAGACAAGCAAAATATCCCGAATGGATAGCAAATATGGTTATAGTCCCAAAGAAGAAGAAAGGAATAAGAATTTGCATAGATTTTACTGATCTAAACAAAGCTTGTCCTAAAGATAGTTTCCCGTTACCAGATATTCCGAAATTGGTCGAAGCAGCAGCAGGAAATGAGAGGATATCATCTCTGGATGGATATAAAGGGTACAATCAAATCCCTCTCGCCGAAGAAGATCAAGAACATACTGCTTTCTTTGCTCCAAGAGGATTATACTGTTATACAAAAATACCGTTTGGTTTGCGAAATGCTGGAGCAACGTATCAAAGAATGGTAGAAAAGGTGTTCGCAAGATGGATACACAAAACGCTAGAGGTGTATGTAGATGATATGTTAATCAAAAGTAAGAAAGCTAAAGACCACATACGGGATTTGAAAGAAATTTTTGAACAAATGAGACAATTCAACATCAAAGTAAATCCATAAAAATGCACCTTCGGAGTAGCATCGGGAAAATTCTTAGGTTATATCGTATCAAAAGAGGGAATCCAAGTTGACCCGGAGAAAGTACAAGCAGTTCGCGATATGCCAACACCTGCGACAGTAAAAGATGTTCAGAAGTTAAATGGGTTACTAGCTTCGCTAGGGAGGTTTATCTCGCGATCATCTGATAAATGCAAACATTTTTTCAACATTCTCAAAAAGGGATCAAAATTTAGATGGACGGACGAGTGTGAGAAAGCCTTCCAAGGAATAAAAGAACATTTAATGGATATATCAATTTTACAGAAAGCAGAACCAGGAGAAGAATTATTAATTTACCTTGCGACGACTTTGCATGCATTAAGCGCAGTATTGCTGCGAGTGGACGCAGGGATAGAAAAACCAATCTACTACATCAACAAAACTTTCAATGCCGCGGAAAGGAATTACTCAAAAATTAAAAAACTAATCTTGGCATTGGTTTATGCAACATTTAAACTTCGCATATACTTTCAAGCGCACATTGTTAAGGTGGTGACGAAAGTACCAATTGAATCAGTAATGAAAAATTCAAAGAGATCGGGGAGAGTTGAGAGATGGAATGCCCAAATAAGTCATTGAAAACTCAAGTACGAAATATTGTCTTCACCAAAGTCACAAGTGGTCGCGGATTTTTTAGCAGAATTTCCTTTGGAAGAAGATGAACCAGTGGAAGATATGATGGACGTAGACGAAGAACATGGAGATCCAAAGGACTTGTTAACTGAACCGAATAGATGGGAAATATTAGTAGATGGGTCATCTAATGGAGAAGGTAACGGGATTGGAATTGTTGTGATATCGCCAGAAGGCAATAAAATGGCTTTCTCCTTTAGATTAGAGTTTGAATCAACCAATAATGAAACAGAATATGAAGCTATAATACATGCTTTGCGATTCGCGATAGAAATGAAATTGGCAAATGTGAGGATTACCAGTGATTCGCAATTGGCTATTCGCCAAATAAAAGAGGAATATACTACAAATGAATTATCTTTGCAAAAGTACAAGAAACTTGTTGACGAGCTGTCGGTGCAGATACCGAAAATAAAATGGAGACATATATCAAGGAGAAACAATAGACTCGCAGATGCTTTTGCCTTTATTTCAAGTATGATGACAGATCCGACTGCGAGAAATATAAAGATACAAACACTTTTAACACCGTCAATTAATAAAGAAGAAGAACAAGAAACAGATGTAATGTTAATAGAGGATGGAACATAAACACTTTGCGAAGAGGATTGGAGAGCAGAGCTCCATGCATACTTGACAAAGGGGGAAACACCAAGAAATAGATTAGAGGCACACAAATTAAAAAGCCGTGCGACAAATTATGAATTAAGAGATGGAGTACTATACCGACGATCTTTTAATGGACCTTCATTCAGATGTGTAACAAGAAAGGAAGGAGAAACCATATTGAAGATGTTGCATAGCGGGGATGCTGGTAATCATAGTGGTGGAAGATCTTTAGCATATAAAGCAAAGATGCAGGGATATTACTGGCCGTATATGCATGAGGACGCGAAACAAATATCAAGGCGTTGCGAAGATTGCCAAAGACATGGGAAGAAGATACATGCACCGGGAGCGCCATTAAATTCCTCAACAAGTGTATGGCCTTTTGGAAAATGAGGTTTAAACATCGTGGGACCATTCGTACCAGGAACAGGACAGAGAAGATATCTAATTGTCGCTACTGATTACTTCACAAAGTGGGCAGAGGTGAAAGCGGTACAACACATTCGCGATAAGGATGTTTTTACTTTCATATTTGAGAACATTATATGCAGATTTGGGATTCCCGCACAGTTGGTATCTGATAATGGGAAACAGTTTGAAGGACAAAACATAGAATTGCTGCTTAATGCATTTCAGATACGATGTGGAAAATCGACTCCTTTATACCCGCAGGCCAATGGCCAAGCAGAAGCAACAAATAAAATAATCGCAGACATATTAAAGAAGAAGTTAGAAGGATACAATAAAGGATGGTGCGAACAAGTACCCAATGCAGTATGGGCTTATAATACAACTAGAAGAGAAGCTACAGGCATGTCACCTTTTTGTTTAACATATGGGGTTGAAGCTGTGCTACCGACAGAAGTTATGATTCCAACAACAAAGAAAGAAGCTTGGGAGAAAAATCTCAGCACGGGTAATATTTTGATCAAATTAGATGAATTAGAAGAAAAAAGAGAAAGAGCACTACAACATATGGAGAATTATCAGCGAAGATTATCTAGAGAATATAATAAACGTATCAAGATACGTGAATTTCAACCAGGAGATCTGGTGCTGCGAGAGACACCAATATATCAGTGTGAAAGTGGTGGTAAATTGGCAAGAAAATGGGATGGACCTTATATCGTTAAGGAAGTAGTTGGCACAGTGGCTTATAGATTGATGGATCCTGAAGGGAGAGATGTAGGACAAAGATTGGATAGACCATGGAATAGGTTGTATCTCAAGAAGTATTATCCATAACAGATGGTTGAAATGATATGAATTTGGATGAAATGTTTTTTGCGACAGAATGACGCCGAGATTAAATAAAACAAAGAAAGATCATGCGAATACCTCGCAAGCGATACATTACAGAAAATGAATGATTGAATGAATTAACAAAAATGAATGAGTGAGTGAATGGGACGAACCTTTATGGCGTACACCTTAGTTCGCGAATGATATTTCGCAAGAGGCAAATGTAAGACCTAAAGTGCGTCATATAAGGGGGGTATCTCTTGACATGGCTCAGGGGAAAGGTTACACCGCTCCTGGAACCTGAGTCATGGAGATTTGGGGCCCATGAAAGCCTACCCGGGGGAGATACCTTGGATTTCCAACTATATATATAAGGTTATACCCTGGTTGGACGCCCGAGGGTCTCTTCCAAGGAGTCAGTGTATGCTCAAGGCGCCGGGGTACACGGTTGAGCCAAGAGTGCCTGGGGCATTTGAAGTGTCTCGGCCATTCTTGGCAAGTCTTGGTATATGTTGCACTCGGCCCGAAGAAAACTCCACTTAGGGTGCAGTCTCGTAACCATAAACCATATAGGGATAAGGGATAAGAGACTGCGAAAACAACTGGTTGTTGTTAAGATCGGATGGGGGGAGCTAGTCTTGTATGGCCGATGTACGCCCCCTTGAAGGGGCAACCAGGGAGAAGATAAGGGCGACACCCTCCATTAGGGAGCTGATAAGTGTCAAAAGACGCAAATGTCATGAGACTTTATATTCGCAAGGAAATTTGTACTTGTCATATTTGTGCAATGATCCTGTAGAGGCAATAATACTGACGCAAGGATAAGGCGAGATCAATGGGTATTTACATGAAAATGCAAAAACGTCCTGCGATTTCGTCGCAAAGACGGCAATGTCATGGGGCTTTATGATTCGCAAGAATGTTTAGGCCTGTCATATTATCGCAAATAAAATATCCTGCAGAGGCAAAAATACTTGCGAAACGATAAGACAAGATCAATGGGTCCTTACGTGAAAATGTAAAGACGTCTTGAGATCTTGTCGCGATGAGGGATGGCACAATAAGACCTTTAACTAGGAAGGCAAAATAAGACCATACAATTAATGATAAGACAAGATCAATATGTATCTTCATTATGAAGAAATCCTGCGATCTTGTCGCGATAATACATTTCAACAAAAAAGTAAATGAACACAAGTGAGAGACAAGATATAAAGAGAAAATAATAAGAGTTAATCATCAGGGAATTCGTCCTCCAAATCCAAAGAAGTACTTCAACAGAAATTCAAAAGCATTCTACGCAAAATGCAAAATTACAGAAATCATTCAGTTCTCTACATCAACTCCTTCGACAATAGAAGATGTTACTGGTTCCTCAACAATTTTATCAGTCTCTTTTTCGCCAGTTGGGCGGTTTATATCAGAAGTTCCTTCATTTGGATCCTTATTGAAAATTTCATCATTAGCGACTTCTTCGCAGCTTTGATAATCATAATCACTGTCAGGGGAATTGGGAACTTCATCATCACTTACTTCTAGGGGGGCAACAGATACGGGATCAAGAGATTTAGATAGCAAAACACCATTCACAAGAGTTTCAGCTTTAAGATGAAGTTGACGAAGGAGCGCCTTTTGCTGATTTTTGCTCTCTATATCTTTGTAACCACACGTATAGTTGAACCTTCTTTCTGCTCTGTCGCGAGAATGCATTAGGGAAGTTACAAGCATTTTATTCTCTTTGCGAATTTTTGAGTGGTCGGATTTCAAAGCAGTAAGGGAGGAATGAAGATTTTTCTCAGACTCTGCGAAACAAAGAATAAAAGCAAAAAATGTTATAACAAACAAATAATAGGAAGCATTGATAAAAGAAGAATACATGAGGCAGTCAACTTTTATGACTACCTTCCTTTTGCAAGATAAGATGTTGGGTTAACGCCGAACAACTATTCTCCAGTTGATCCATGGCGACATCAAAGTTATCACCAACTAATCCTTTCAAATGAGCTCGCAAATTTTTTTCACTAGAAATAAGTGTAGCATTTTCTTTTGCGAGAGAAGAATTGGATTTCTCCAACTGGGAACATTGATCCTTGAGTTGGTTTGCTTTTACACTTAAAGTTATTCTACCCTGAATGAGTTTATCTTTCTCGATAGTAACTTCTTCAAGATTATTTCTCAGCGAACGAAGTGATTGTTCTTGTTCCTTACACATATTTTGACAAATATCATACTGCTGCGAATAACATGACACCTTGTTTAAAAGAATTCGCTTCTCTTGGGAAAGTATTCCATTCTCATATGATAAAGTTTCCAACCTTAAATTAGCTTTAGTCAAAGAATACGAGAGGCGAGATAAGTCACTACTTAACAAGTCGTGTTTCTGAGCTAAATCAGCATTTTCTTTAGAAAGATTATCTATTTGGTCAACAACATATGTATGAAGATTGTCTAATTGGTTATATTGCTCCACCCAAGAATCGTTATCACTTCGAACTTCCTCAACAGTAGATTCCAACTGATATATCTCCATTTTTCGTTTCTGGTTTAAAGCTTGAAGGGTGAACAAGGACTTGAGTCTTCAAAAAAAAAAAAAAAAAAAAAAAATGTGTAGAGGCAAATTGTACCTTTTAAGTCTTCATTCTTCTTGCAAAGATTGTCGCGATCTAGTGAAATGTCGATAAGATTGTTCTTCAAGATCTTAACTTCTTGCTCCAAAGATGTTCGCGACACTGTGTCGGAGCCAAAGTATTTATTCAAGGATTCAAATACACAAGATTTGATAGGATCAGTGGAGATTTTCTTGACATCGTTCATAATGTCTGATAAAACTTTAAAAGCTACATCTATTCCTTCTAAGTTTTCTTTGGTAAGAGGGATAGATTCAGAAGAGGAGGAAGGAAAGGTTGAATCATTCTTGGTCATAAGAATGCCAGCTGAAGAGGTCTGACAAGCAGGTGAAGGAGAGACAAAAGTATTAAGAAAAAAAGTTGAGAGGGGCACATTTTGAAGAATTTCATTCACAGAAAACTCAGGAATTGATTTATCCTGCGAAGACATCGCAGGAACAGGGGGATTATCTTGAAGAGAAGGAATTGGATTATCTTGCGGGGTAATTGTTGGAAGAGATGAATCGTCTTGCGAAGGCACAATAGGAGAAGGAATGAGTGTGAATCCGGGAAAGGACACAGAAGGCGCGACAAGTTTAGAATGGCGATGCCTTTTGGGAGATCTATCATCATTTTTGTCATCCTGTGAATTACAAGTTAAATAAGAAACAGAGGCAACAATATTGTTATTAAAAGAGTAAATGTTTCTTAGATACCTTGCCACTCGCAGGGTGCCTTTTAGAAGCAAAGGATTTCGATTTTGAACCTGAAGGATTGTTAGGGTTCTTGACGGTGAATTTGGCGCTGAGCTTGTCTTTGCTGAAATAAAAATGATAGGAGAAACATTAAAAGAAGAACAATATCCAAATGAAAGACAATAAGAGAGATCAATCATGAAATAATCAAAATTAGTAAGATTAGCAGACCTTGATGCCATAGAAACAGTAGCAGAAGAATTACAAGGGAAGACGATGAAGGAAAACGAGGCGAGAAAAAGTTGCGGATAATAAAGAGGGAGAAATAAAAGAAGAAAAGAACTTTCAAAGGAGACTCCTCTTTAAATAGATGGGAGAAGAGTAACCGGAAGAACCGGTAAAAATAAAGTCTTAGATATGTGTAAACAGTCATTCCTAAATTCACGGAATTTTGTCGGTAAAATAAAAATGAACAATCGCGAGATAAAGATGAGTAGTTGCGGCATTTTAAAATATTGGTTCTCATGACATTCTCTTCTTCGTAGAGAAGACATGAGAAGAGGCAAGATGTAGGAGCAGAATATCGCGACATCAATACTTTGCGAAAATAATAAACAACTACACTGCGAAAGCGTCGCAGGGAAGTAATGTAAATGACGCAATGAATGACGACATCCAAAACATGAGAAAAGTGTGAAGACTTGGCGAGATTTAGGAGTGTCGCAAGAAAGAACGTTTATAACACTCGCGACACCTCGCGAGTTATTCCCGAAAATAAAGGACAGCTTAGCTGTCATCCACTGTGTATTACCCTATATAAAGGGTTGAGTTAGTCTGTTGTAGGGGGGTTCTTCTTCGAATTGTTAAGCAAGTCATTAGGAGAGAGAAAATTAAGAGTGATTGTAATTTCTTTAGTTCTGTTCTACATTTCTTTGTAAACCTTTTAAGAAACAATTAATAAAATATATTGTTACTCATCTTCAAATGGATTAATTAAGCAAATTCGAGTGAGGGGTGTAGTGTAGGATTTCCTGCAACTACAGATCCACCTTGGAACCTCCAGCTCAAACTCATCTCAACCAGTGAAACTTTATCAGAATGGAATAAGATTAACTTTGGCCATCTACCCACTTTAATCAAAAAGTCAACTGCGAAAATTAAAGCTGCCCAACATCAATGTGCTACGCGAACTGGAGCTTCACTGGAAACCTGGATTCAACAAGAAAAGCAACTCCGAATTAACACCTGAATTTATTGGATTGCCATGCAACATATTGCGTGCAGAGATCTAGAATACAATGGCTTCGATCGGTGACCGTAACACCACATTCTTCCATACAAAGGCCACAATTCATGGAAGCTGCAACAATATACACAAATTCAGGATCATCAAAACAATTGGATTAACGACAAAGAAGAAATTATCAAGATCATGCTTGAACACTTCACAGACCAGTATACGGCTCCAAATACAATAATTGATGAAAAACTGTTTGAGGTAATAACACCAAGGTTAACCCCCCGACAATGTGAGAAACTAACATCGGAAGTCACCACTGAGGAGATCAAACAGGCGCTTTTATCCATAGGATCGGATCGCACTCCAGGACCAGATGGATTCACCAGAACGGTATGATGTATCGCCAACAACAACAAAATCCGATAAATGTAATGCAACTGGCCATCAAGCTCCAGCAGGAATATTCTTGGGCCCAGACACACCTCCCACCGGTGCTCCCTGGGATGCAGCCATATCCAAACCCAGCACAAAGAACAGTAACAACTTCAACCATCTTTGTAGGTTGGCTTAGGCCTCAATCAGATTGGATCAAAATCAACACGGACGGCGCAGCAAGAGGAAATCCCGGAATAGCGGGAGAAGGTATTATTTGTAGAAATGAGGAATCAAACACTATTCTAGCAATAGCACAACCTCTAGGCATCACCACAAAGACTTGCAGGCGGAGACACAGGCCATGCATATAGCCTCTAAAACGGCGACGGAACGAGGATGGTCAAAAGTCCAATTTGAAACGGATTCGGAAAAAAATTTAATGAGATTTATAACCTCAGATACAGACCCACCCACCCACCCCCAACCACCCCCCCACCCCCACCCCACCCCCCGGTACATATCGACCCAGTTGCGAGAGATCAAACAAAGGCTCACCCAAATCCAAAGAATATACCGTTAGCTACGTCTCGAGAAGCAAATCAAGCGAGCAGATGGTTTAGCAACCGAGTAGTGGGTGATTGCTCCATAGGGAGACTCACGATGGCAATATCGGAACATACAATTCCGCAATCTATCGGTTTTTATTGTAATAGCGGACTCTATGGGTATTACGTACCCCGTGTAATTTCAGTCTAATCTAATAAATTTCATGCTTCAAAAAAAAAAAATCAAAGCGTGCCCTGAAATCCCTACGAGTTTCCGAGTGCGAATTGGTGCACACTCCTTAACGAGCGTATATTTCACAAATCAATCTTTACCCTTGATTTAATTTAGGGAGTTATGTAACGAGGGTCGTGATTCTAAACATGGAGGGTAATGGGTCCATCAGTTAAATAATCAACCAATCAGAAGAATATGTGAAATATACACTCGTTAAAGGAGTGTGAACAGATTTGGACTCCAAGTTTCCTCTTTCAGACGCATTCAGTCTGATTTTGTGCACACTCCTTGTCGACTGTGCACGTAACATTTCAATCTCCGTCGTTGATTACATTTAAGGAGGGTAATGGGCCCAACAACTAACTAATCAACCAATCAAAAGGATGTGTCAAATATACACTCTTCAGAAGAGTGTGCACATAATTGAACTCCATTCAATTTCATTTTTACTTAACAAAAACGAACCGAGAGAAAAACCACACAAAAAACCGCCTCTCACAAACCCATCCTCTGCACGTCTCCCGATGGTCCCACTAATAAAATTTATAAAAAAAATCTGTAAGAGGCAGTTTTGCTTTAGTTTTTCTCCCACGGTTCATATAGAACCACTGTTTACTTAATTATTAAAGGAAAATTTGCTCGATGGTCCAAACACCCATCTACTAGTTTTCAAATACTCCATCCAAAACCCATCTACCCATCTACTAGTTTTCGTATAGTCCAGCGGAAGAAATGCATTAACCGTTGGTCCAAAAAACTTTTGAAAAAACCAGATTACCAACGTACCCGTGATGCTAGAACGTGTAAAATCTAAAACAAGTCTCACAATTTATTATTTGGTCCTCTCTAATGGATAGTTTTCTTCATCCATTTTCTTCACAAAAAAAACCTTTTAAATGTCTAGGGAGTAGTTATCTAAGCTTACACAAATCCTTAGCTCAAAGGGTAGATGAATGGGAATGGTTTGATGGGCAATCAGGTTAACGATGATCCTACAGAACCAATTTTATTTCAAAATTTAGTTTAGTTTTCGAATTTCAATTTTAGAGTGATTTTCAATGGTCGTTCTTTAATTTTTATAATTCATCATGTTTTTCTTCTTTGATTTTCAAATAAAAAATCCTCATTTTCATCATAATAATATCTTTTTTGAAATGGAGCCCCTTTCTTTTAACTAATTTATCTTATTTAAACCTGTAAAACGAATTTGGCCGATAGTATTAACGGATTTTGATATAAGAATCGTTCTAACTGCATTCTGCATTTGTTCTAGCTGTAAGAGTATTAGAGTTTAGAAATCTGTTTTCTTTTTAGGTTTAAGAAATCAGTAAGGTTATTAGTATTGCAATGTTTTCACCAAATATGGTGAATCTAGTTGATTCTTGAATCATTTTTAGATTATGGGTTTTGCTGTTAGTCCTCTTTTAACTCCAGTATCATGGATATCTAGGAAATTTGAGTATTATTTACTCAAAAAGCAGGGTCTAACAACCACACCAAATATTTCGCTTAGCAATCTGTATGGACTAACTCCGATATAATTCTGAGAGCACCAACTAATAAAGCGAGCTCAATCAAGATATATATTCAAGAGTTATATCTTTGTTTCTTAACGTAATTAGATATAAATCCTTGAACCTGATTATTATAAGAAACAACTTGGACGGTATCAAAAACCAATATCCAAGTGTCAATCAATTCAATCAACAACCAAAGGTTGGATACATAATTGATTAACTTACGCACAACCTGTGATATTTCAATTATATAAAAAAATATAATGTGGAAAAGAAATAACACAGACACCATAAGTTTTGTTAACGAGGAAACCGCAAATGCAGAAAAATCCCGGGACCTAGTCCAGATTTGAACACCACACTGTATTAAGCCGCTACAAACACTAGCCTACTCCAAGTTAACTTCGGACTGGAATATAGTTGAGCCCTAACCAATCTCACACTGATCATGGTACAGTCGCGTTCCTTACACCTCTAGAACCATGCCGGATTCTGCGCACTTGATTCCTTTAGCTGATCTCACCCACAACTAAGAGTTGCTACGACCCAACGTCGAAGACTTGATAAATCAATTTGTATCGCACAGAAAAGTCTATTGAATAGATAAATCTGTCTCCCACAGATATACCTATGAGTTTTTTTTCCGTCTTTTGATAAATCAAGGTGAACAGGAACCAATTGATACACAGGACTTATATTCCCGAATAGCCTTGTAATATCAATCACCTCACAATAATCTTAATCGTATGGTAGCGAAACAATATATTGTGGAATCACAAATGATGAGACGAAGATGTTTGTTTTATCTTGCCCATCGAAGATTAAATCTCGAGCAAATCTTAGAGAAGATAGTACTCAATATGATAGAAAACAGCAAGATCAGAACACGCAACTACAGTAAAAATAGTTGGGTCTGGCTTCACAATCCCAATGAAGTCTTTGATCGTTAACCTACGAGGTTTTGGAGAAAACCTAAGGTTAAAGGAAAATCGACTCTAGTCACAACTAGTATCACACATAAGGTGTGGGGATTAGGTTTCCAAGTTCCTAGAGTTCTCCCTTATATAGTCTTCAAATCAGCAGGGTTTGCAATCAATGTTACCTTGGTAACAAAGCATTCAATATTTACCGTTAGATGAAAACTTGATTAGACTCAAGCTAATATCTTTCAACCGTTAGATCGAACTTAGCTTGTTACACACAAAAGAAAAGTGACTTCATTTAGATATGAGTATCGTACCTAAATGTGTACACCTTTGTTGGCTCAACAAGAAGTTAACCGAAGTTAGCCATGTGAACAATTTCATATCAACCTTGTTCAACTTAACCATAACTAGTTCAAATGACTCGGATGAAATTAGTTCTAAGTTGTTCAATTGTTTATATTCTCGTAGAAGTATACAAGGCACAATTGAAGCAAAATCAATTTTGATTCACTTGAACCAATTCATGAATATTATAGACACAGTTTGCAAAATATTGCATTCCTTATTATATAAATGTATTATTCATGAACAAACTGATCTTAGAACCTAACCTACTCAAGTATGCAAACGTGTACGCATACCTAAGTGGTCGGACTAAGTTCGGGTTCGCCAGTATGCGAATGTACGCATACCTTCCAAACTCAATTGAATTTCCCGGAACTGAATTTACGCCAGTACGCATACGGATATGCATATTAAGTTCCAGGACTTTCACTAAACCAAAAAGTACGCATACGGGTATACATACTATGGTTCCCGGACTTGGAATAACTTGCAACAGTTAGCATACAAGTACGCATACTATTTTATATCCAATCATGGTTAATTGTTCTAAAATTCCATTTCATTCATTGAAACATTCTTGGAAGACGTGAATAGTTGTCTCATACAAACTATTAGCTTCAAAGCAATTCTCAAGTGATCGAATGATCAAAACATTCCGAGTCTACATCAAATGACGTCTGTCTCACACAAATCATGTAAGATGTACATGATCATCTTTTGACTTTCGTCAAGAATATAAGATGAACTTGGTTAAAGTGAAAGCTTACCAAAACATATTTCGAGAAATATGTATGCGAGTTAAACTCGGCTCGAAATATCAAATATATATAATTGAAGTCTATATAGCTATACGACTTTTGTCTCAAATAGGAGATAAATTAGATAGATTTTTGAGTGATAGATGAGTTCAAGTCTCCACATAAATTTTTTTGATGAAGTTCCACAAGCTCCCCTTGGTAGTTCTTCATCTTCAATTGATAAACGTCGTGAAGTCTAATGCTCAACTACACTTTTTATCCTAATCCGAGACTTAGCTATAAGTAGACTAGAAATAAAGACTTATAGTTTAGGCAACTAAACTTGACAAACAAGCTTGAGATAGCAACGCTTGCGAGTTCGACCGAGCAGTGCTCTAACAATCTCCCCCTTTGTCAATTTTACTGACAAAACTATCAATACATATGGATTACAAAATAAATAAACTTTGTAGCTTCTCATCCAAATGCTTGATTTCCTTGGTTCTTCAACATTACTCGAAATCTTCGTCACTTCCAAGTACTTCAGTGATTATAAACGCGTTCAACTCAGCATCATAGTTGTTGAAGGTCCGTAGCTATAACAATGAGAAACCAGTAGCTCTTAATCATTGTTATACATTTATACAATGTCATAGTATTATTATACAGCATCAAAGTCCAATTGTATCACAACTTTGACAACAATACTATGGTTATATGTATCACTCCCCGTTAGTCAATACTTCATCTCACAATGAAAACCACTCCCCTTTACATAATGATCTGTAAACCATATGTATTTGTAGCGTGAACTATGTTAGAGCATAGCTCGATTGAACCCACCAAGCGTTGTGAAAAGACGTGGGTACCCAAATATACCTCAATCTAAAACTTTTCCACCTATAAGTCCTTTCTCCGAAAGTGATTATCTATGGACTGAGTCGAGACAATACAACAAATCGGTATTCACACTTTGTGTAATCATCTATGGATACGAAATCGAGAAAATACAACAATCAAAGTGTGATTACTTGATAATAGGTTCAGACTCAACCAAAATCTATATGATTGCTATCAAGTAATAAGGAATTAACGTTTGTGTATTTTACTTCTTATTATAATAAAACAATTATAATTGCGGAAATAGAAAAGTAAAAGACACAACAAGATTTTGTTAACGAGGAAACCGCAAATGCAGAAAAACCCCGGAACCTTGTCCAGAATTGAATACTCTCAGAATTAAGCCGTTATAAAAAATCTAAACCAACTTCGTATAGTTGAGACCAAGCAACTAAACCTATAGTTCACCTAGTTTCTTCAGCATACCTGCGCCTCCAACTTTCAATAAGTCACGCACTTGTAACAATTCCTTTGGTTCGTATTGCAAACAAATAAAGGAACAACAAATCTATCCTAGAAACAACTCTTTTCAAACAATGTGATATGAGTTAGACAAAGGCTCTTCTGTTTACTCCATAAACTCCTTTGTCGGGTTCTAGATCAATCTAATAACAACTACCAAAGTAATTGTGTTTAGACTATGCAATAAATAATAGGATCTACCAAGATAGTAAATATTGATGCCGATATAAGCAACTAATCAATCCAATCTATCAAAAGATAAACTTATTATAGTTGGATCCCAGCCGATCAAGTTTTGTGTACACCAAAAATTATGAACCCAATAAGTCTTCAAATATTCTTTGATCTTCAATAAACACATGCACACAACACAACTTGAATCTCTTGTGATCAATCACACACAGAACGGAACTGAGACTGTTAACGATGGATTATCACAAGATGTCTTTAGATCTACAAACAGTTATAAATATCCCCGTCGACACTTCGATCTAGTTTGAGTGAATCTTATATCAGAAGAGAAGATTCTCAAGCATAAACAAACTAGGTGTAATCAAAGTTCAACAACCGTTAGTCAATCAAATCAATCGAAAACTAATAATAAACTGCAATTATCTAGTTTCCCACCAACTGTACTCGTAGAGCTTCTCAATCCCAAAGAAGTCTTTAAAACGAGCGGTCTTAAGAGATTTCGCCTAATTAGGGTAATTTCCTCTCCGAATAGACGGCTCCACCAATAAAAAACAACTACGTAGTTTTGCTGGCTCTGAGGATTTGTTTGCTCAAAATGCAAAATTAAGTATTTAGGAAGTTTGGACAACAAGGAATTTCCAAAACCGAATATTCTCATGATATGCAATAAATGCCCAAATCGGTTTTCATAATTCCTGGAAATGCTTTGTCCAAATATCTACCGAAATCTCACTATAAAATCTCTAATTAGTAAATGCACATTACCAAATTTTATTTTCCAGAGATATGCATTTTATTACTGGTAATTAAAAGCATATAAAACTAAAAACCTTAATTAAAAGATTCTCAATTTATTTCGGTTCGGGATTCTCCTTTAGTTATTATGGAATATCTTTGAACAATAAAAGGTAAGAATTAATGCACGTGTTCAAAGTATGTTGACATCTTTTTATTTGTAAATCCTCTTTCATATTTACAATCTTGGAATCGATTTACCACACTTCCAAACGAGTTTAGAATTGGTTCATCTGATTTCCAAGAACTATATGTGATTGATCAATATTAATTATCAAATCAATAATCATGGGTATACGGTTCTACCAAACACAAGGATCGGTTCTACCTTCATAAGATTACTGAAGGTCGGTTACATCAGTTACCGTGGATCGGTTACATAAATTACCAGGACCGGTTACCATATTCTCATGGTATTACTTGTGATCGGTTATACAAGTCAATAGGATCGGTTACACCAATTACTAGGACCGGTTACACCAATTACACAACTCTTTTGTGATCGGTTGATAACACATTTTTGTGTCTATTTTGTTCTAAATGTTCTGTATTGTTAGTGCTCGATATTGTACTAATTATGGTTTTTTGTGTGTTTGTTTAGGTGTTATTGGAGAATTACACTTTTGCGGAAAAAGTTGCTCAAAAAGTGCTTTTTGGGCCCCCGGAGGAAAATTGCTATACAGACCCTCACTTTTGCTAAGGGGCACCCACGGCTATATATAGCCCATTTGTCCATCGCACCCATCTTCCTCGTTTCAAAATCCAGTTTTGGCGGGAAATTGTGGCAGTCACCTGGGATATTTTTCGTACGAGATTTGGTGATGATTTAGCGTGACAAAATAGCTGGAATTACATGGGATAATGTGATTTAGCATAACAGGCGTATTATGGTTGCTTTCTTCAATCAGAAGTGACTGTAATCTCGTGTGGAAGAAAACAGAGGATTGAATGGAAACTCGGTTTTCTTTGTGGATGAGACGTGGATACTTAAGCCCTGCACGAGTATACAACATTCTCACCTTTTCTAACAGCGTGTAGAAGATATTAGACAGCAACAGAAGCCGTGTAGAAGTAAAAAAAGGAAAGAAAATATTTTCTTTAAACACCGAGTAATGGAGGATTATTGTGGGTTAATGAGCGAGATTTCTTGGTGTTGTTCGGTATAAATAGGTTCCTGGGTCTCATTGAGGAAGATGGAGAGTTAGGGAGAGGTACAGAGCATCAACAGATCGAGAAAATCAAGTTACAGATTTATTTTCTGCTGCTGCTGCACCAAGAACACGAAGAACATAAGACGCACATAGGAGAGTCGTTCATGCTACAGTGTAAACGACTGCCAAACATGGGTCGTAGTTTAGGAGACAGTCTTAAAGCAACATTAACAGTGACAGGAAGCTTTTATCGTTCTCTGTAACAGTGTTTGCAACAATTATAAACGTTGCAAACACCCGATTTTCATCATTTTCTCCATTTCATCATTTGTAAGCACCTTTGAGCAATAAAATCATATTTTGAGCGTGTTTCCAACATGATGAGCTAGACCCCATTACTTTGGGACGACGGAGGAAGACGAATTTCATACATGGGTAAAATTATTTAATTCTTTTTTTTAGACTTTTGCATTAATTTTAATTGAAATATGATTTGAATTAATTGGTTGTCATTTAATTTGATGAGGTATGCTTAGCTTAAATGTTTTGATACATCATGCTTAGGATTTACAACCAATCTTTTTAGAATCTATCTTGGCAAAAATAAGAGTCCATGTTTTTATTTGTTGAGCGATAATTGTTAAAAGAATTAATATTTGAACCTTTTGTTATGAGTTTGGCCGAATCCTGAGTCCCAGCACATCTCTTCATCCTGTGAGAATATTTGTATATATTTTTCTTTTAGTTTCTTTTATTAATTCTTAAAATCAATCTCATCAAGTCCGAGTGAAAGATAACCCTTCTTACTACAACATCATTGAAAAATAGTCGGTCACACCAATTACTAGGATCGGTTACACCAATTACTAGGATCGGTCACACCAATTACAAAAATAGATCATACCCAAAGTAGTCGAAATCGTTCCTTGGACCTACTCGTTTGGGGAGCTTTGGTAGGCTCGAAAACCTACAATAAATACTGCAAGTGCACAGCGTCTAACTCGTAGACAATGGCAAGTACAGGTCGTTCCCACGAGGAGTGTGAAAATACTTCTACTAACTAATACCAAGAATTGAATAATCGAATTAATAATGTTTTAATAATTTTCGGAAACTCGAAACAAAATCAAATAATAATAATTCTAACAATAAACAAAATGGAAATGGGTTATTAGGATTTTCGGTTTCCACCAATTAATTACTCAAACTCTACTAATCTTTAAGAATATATTCCATGCATTTTCAAATTAATGTTTCTCCGCTATAGTTTCCTTCGCTTCATGGGTAGTGATTTTAAAGCATTACCTATCAATCCTTGCATACCATGTCTAGGGATTTAACCGAAGCACGAAATATCAATTCAAAAGCATAAATAATCAAGAAAATCGCATGAGCAATTAAATACCAAGCTATGTGAAGAAAAACTATTAATCAATCAAATCATTATTAAGCATATATTAATGTAGAGTCTTCATAATTAATTGGTTTCTACCTAAACCCTAACATGATTAGCTAGACATAGCTTTCTCAAAAGCCACAAAAATATTTAAGAGAATCAATAGCTAATCAAAACGAAATTGGAAGATGAAACTGCAAACCCTAGACTTCGTTTCTTCTAGTCGCCCTCTGCAGCCGCCGCCTCCCTTCCTCTTTTTCTTCGTCTTTCTCTGATTTTCTGCGAGTCCAAGAGTTCAACAAACAAAACCCAGCAATTGCCAGGCCCAGTCAGTTCTGGTCCAATACCCACTTCAAATGCAGTTGCTTCCGACATCCGGCCACAGCTACAATTTCTGTTCGTTCCAATCTCATTCACTGGCTACAATATCTATTACCCGGTTATCTAACCATCAACACCATCTCCTTGCCATCATGCCATGTAAACAACTACAGCGACTAAGCAGGCCAAGTACTTCATCTCTTGTCCGTCTACTCTTGCCGTGACAAGCTCATCTAATAAACCCCAAACTGGACCCATCTGACAAATCCAAATATCACCAGTTCGAGAATCCATTACTACCACAGACCTCATATCAACCATCTCATAGCTTTGTTGTTGTTGTTAGGAACTTTCGGTCCATCTCAAAGCTAGGCCACTCTCCATTCTATCCTTCATCTCCACTTCTCAGGCATCTCGCATTCGAAAACTCTTCATAAATCTCTCGAGCACAATCACAGGAACCATGTAAGCAACACCAGCTCCCTGCCATTGACGAATCATGATTCCAAGTACAGGCTAATCACAAACCCGAGATGACTAAATCACCATTCATGCATGCGTTTGGTCCCAAGAACTCCCATCAAGACCCATATAGTTCGCAGCATAACCATCTTAGGCTCTTTCCTCCTTTGTTGCTGTTAAGCTAAACCCATTACTGTCAGAATCAGCTCAATCCCAAAACTTCATTTCACAAAATCGTCGTTCGAACACTCTGGCTTCTGAAAATTTTCTTTTATTTATTAAAGACAAAATGATGTCTTAACAAGTTCCACAAAGATGTGGTTAAGAGAAGGGACACGTCCTGTCTTAATTAAACAACATCACACCACGTCCCATGGCTTCTTTTTCATTTCTTTGGCTACCTAACAACACTAACCCACTTTGCCTTAATTTATATTATATTAAACAATCTTATCCACCCACTACAACACCCAAATGTAATGGTTCTCAAAACCATTTTAAATCTATGAGATGAAAATCATATGAAGTTGACAGCCTAAATTGTTGACTAGGCAGCCACTTTATCATGAACGAGTTTTCCTGGTATCATGAACGACTGCATAAGTGATATTTGTCGCAAACACCACTTTAGCTTGTTATTTAGCCCTTTCTTCCTTAGTGACCGAATATTCTTGTACTTTTTACAAAAGCACTAAAATAGTGTCGTTAGTCAAAATATCGAGTACTAACTAATATAAATATGGGCACAAAATATAGTATTTACGTGCTTATCAACACCACCACACTTATATTTTGCTAGTCCTCGAGCAAAACAAAAAATATATTTGCTCCACAGCTGGATATGAAGATGTCCGCTAAACAGCGAGACGAAACCACTAAACAGTGGTATAAAGATGTCTGCTAAATAGCTAGACGGATCCACTAAACAGTGGATATAGATGTCTGCTAAACAGCTAGACAAATCATCAGAAAGACCCGTTCAACAGCTGGTCATGTCATGCAATTTTTTTTATTTTTTTTACAGACCCGCCAAACAGCTGGTCATAAAATGAAAAATACGAAAAACGAATGAAAAAGACCCTCTAAACAGCTTGTCATGTTTTTTTTAAGACCCGCTCTACAGTTGGTCATAATATGAATTTTTTTTTTTTTTTTTAAAGCCTAACGAAAATGTCACTCCCCCACACTTAAACATTATATTGTCCCCAATGTAATTGAGTCATCCAACGTAGAGATTAAGATGGGAAATTCCTAAAATGAAATATGCAAAAACTAAACAAATAAAAATAAAAGATAGGGTGAAGGGAACAAATCTGATGGGTTGACTCCCATGAAGCGAGTTTGGGGGAAGAATAGGTCAGGATTTGGTCAACCAAGCTCTGGCGATTTTTCATGCGACGTTGACTAAGTCAACCCAAAAATTCTCGTCTCTACTATCATCAATCTGGTTTATCTCTTACAGAATCCAACAATTTTTCATGTTCTACTGCTAGTTTTGAAACATTTACATACTTTTATGATATTTTTTGAGTAAGTTTTGATATCAATAGATTCAATTAGGGTTATGACCTAGGTTTAGGTATTTCTCTTCTATCTCTGATTATCAAATACTGTTATTCTAATCTTGATGTTTAACTTATATTCTTAGATTAGGTTTCAGTTTGTTTTTCATTCTAAGTTTTATTTGTTACTTTGAAGTTTTTCTCTCTGTTTTGTTTTATTTTAGGTCATGAGATGAAGAAGGAGCGGAAGTAGGGTTTCAGTCCATCATCATGTATTTAAAGAAGAAAGCAGGCTTCAGTGAGGGGTGGGTTCTTTATTAAGATTGTCTTGCCATTTAAAGGGTATGAACTGATTCCTTGAAAGGTTTAATTGATTGATACGCATCGAGACTTGGAGATCAATTTGGGATATTTTAATTGAAGGTTTTTAAATTATTTCATGAAGGAGATTAATCTATTATGGAGATCCTACTTTTTTTCGTAGGGATTTGATATAGCATGTCTGTTGCTATTGTTGGTATAAAGAATTTTTGAAAAATTGAATGAATAACAACGATGCTTTTTAGGTTTATTCTCATCTAAAGAGGTTAAGATTTCCAAGTGAAGCGTGATTGAAACAACTGCTTAAGAATAATGAGTTGATTAAATCTCTCCTACATTGCCTCTTTTAATACATCAAAAGTAGTGTGATTATTTTTAATTATCAATTATTATAGTGTTTATTCCACCCTGAGTGTGATTAATGAAGCATAAATACTGTTCTTTTCTGCTGAAGACGGCTATCTCAGAATGCTTAGTACAAGTGGCAGTAAAGGGTAAGATCTGTTATCCATTGATATGACTCACTAAGGAACTGGTAGAGTAGCAATGTATGAATTGTTGTTTCTAGTTTAATTATTGTTAATCTCAGAATTAGTGTTGTCAAGGTCACTATTGCAAGCATGCTAGTTACTTAATCTCAGTACTTATTCTTATGTTGAACTGAGAAGAAACATCAGAAAGAGTCCTACATCTGGCATTTGGTTATTAAGGAACACAAGCTTTAATCAGAAGATTCTCTATACATCAAGATTAATCAAAATGGTTTTGAATAGTTTGCAGCAATTAAGTGACATTTCTGACTTCATATTTTCACTGCCATTAATTGTCACTTCTCAATATTGGTGTTGTCAAATAAAGGTGTTGATGGTGGATTTTCGTTCAAGGTTAAATTTGTAAAAAAACCAGAAAAATCATGCGCTGACATCTTGTAAAAGATAAAGCCATTTATAAGTGTTGGATACTCCCTCACTTAATTCACCAAGAATGGAGCATGTAGCAACAATCCCATTCTGTGAATACATGGAATTCCTCCGAGGTTGGAGCATATAGCAACAATCCCTTCTGTGAATTTCATATCGGCCTTGTATTTCCGGTACTCATTATCAATGCGTCATGACGATCGAGTGTTACTCTTACGAGTAACACGAACCTCCAAGCACTATAATGAAACCATGTACGAAATACCCGTACATGCGATTCTCGGTGTGTTATACTAGCCCGAGCCCTCTCGGTGTGTTATACTAGCCCGATTGAGCCCTCGGTGTGTTATACTAGCCGATTGAGCATCCTGACTGACCGTATCGGTCCCAGGATATGATTCGATCGCATCATCCAACTCCATAAGCATGATTGGATGACCCCGATCAATTCCATCACCCCAAGGTATGGAATACCCACGGCCGACCCCGCATGGTCGGCCATTGGCCTTTGCTTGCCAAAAGACGTTCATACCAAGCATTACGGACGGAAAACCCTAAATAAGGGTTTGCGGCATATTACATGTGTCGCAAAATAATCTCAACCATCCATCTTCGCAGGTATAGATGGAGGGTGTAGATGTAGATTCAAAGGGCCTAGAGCATGTCAACACGATCACCGTGGGCCCGCCTACACACTTGACCAATCGGTCAAGACCAACAATGTTTGGCCGTGACAGAATCGTCACCCAAACAAGAAGTGGCGCACGGCTTTTGAAAGCCAAAATTAGGGTTTCAAATCATCACGCGCGTCCATCTTCTCCGGCACGAATGGAGGGTCACAGATTAGATTAAGCAAGGGCCGGTCATACCAGCATGACCACCGTGCGCCCATCTACCTCCTCATGCGATCGGCCAAGGCATCCCATGCCCGGCTAATCCAAAACGCCCGCCCAAACATGCGTGGTTACACTCCCAAATTGCAAACTGATCTCGACCACTCAACTTCACCGGATGATTTGAATGGCTTAGATCACGTTTTCATGGGATAGTCAGGTATAGGCATGATTACAGGCCTGCCATTTTCCCGTCAAACCCATCGACCAAGACCGACCAAGATGTGTCGTCTTGAAACGCGTGCCCAAACTAGGGATCTCGCGCCGGTTTCCAACTCCTTTGCGGCAAGGATTTCTGCCGCAAACCGATCTCAACCACTCCTCTTTGACGGTCAAATTGAGTGGCCTAGATCGCACCTTCATGGGACGGTGAGACATGGACGTGTACACCAGCATACCATCTACATACACGTCCTATTCGGTCCTCTCCAAAATTCCTCCCATGCTTGGTTTCGACCAAGTCAAGAGTCATGCTTGCGCTCCTCTTCAAAAACCCTAGTATTCATTAACGGTCGCAGATGAGTGTCTCAAACATCATCTCATCCGTTCAACTTCACCAACTTGGTTATACAACCACGGTCATGAGTTAATTGGTCGGTGAGAAGTCATTACCCATCACTTTACCACACCGTAATGCGATACTGCATAAAATACACACGATACATCACAAGTATCGACTTCACCGAATAACACGATTATTCAATTCAAAGATTACATGCTATCTTTCGTGGATCCACGATCCACACATTCCAGAACATCAATCATGTCACAAACCTGGGGATACATACTTTGGGGTATTGGTGGCGGTTTACGGCGTGCGGCGTGCAACGCGCCATCACAAGAACGTGTTAGGAAGTCATGGACGGTTAGAGATGAACAGGAGAAGTGGGCAAGACCGGGTCGACGCACAACTCCACTACTCCATCACTCCACTTCCCACGAGAGACGTGAATGAGGCTCAATGACTTGTATAAATAGGTTCTCCGCCCTATTTCAAACAACAACACAAGTTTAGACGAGACAGAAAAAACCAAGTGTTAATACAAATCGTATTCAAACACCCGAAGCTGCTGGCATCAACCGCAAGCCTTCACCTTTACGTTACAAGTCATAAGCGAGCCAACACCTTCACAATCTCAACACCTTCTTCGCTTCCCTCCCTAAGATCAACCCCATCTCCTTCACTTTGTGACCGAAACAAGTCCAGGAACGGCCATTTCTTGGTTTAGGCCGGACTTGCACATTGATCTCTCGAATCTACAAGCACTCACCGCGCAGTGTATTTGTTTAAAGGTTTAAATTCATTCCTCATCCACACCCCAAATTACCAAATTCTGCAGGAGTAGTTTTTCACCCATCAACAATTGGCGACCACAGTGGGAGATTAATCTCTCGGTTGTAAAGTCAATTTCTTCGAAATCCGATTCAATTTTATCAATTTCAAAAAGGGTAGATCTTAGAATCAGTTCAATCAACAATTCATTTCAAGATGGTGGAATTAAGGTCCTGGATCGGCAATCAACTCGATGGGGCTAGTGTGGATACCAATCCCGGTGTCGAAGTACACGTCGGTGGAGCTACCGTAGCCAACACATCTCGAGGAGCCGTTACCTCTATCACCAACACTAGCGGAGCAGGAGACATCCCGGTGGGTGTAACACCCCCCATCACCGAGCCGGAGCGGCGCAAATCCCGCAGATCGCCTCAAGTGTAACACCTCCGGTGGTCACCCAGAGCAACAACTTTCACTCCCCAGGACGAGGAGCCGGAGGCACAAGAGGAGGACCACCGTCTATTACCGTTGCGGACTTGATGGAGAAACAGGGAAGTTCTTGCTAAGACTCAAACAGATATGGCCGCAACTCGGAAGGAGGTACTCACTTTCCTCAAGACCTTGACGAACGATTGCCGCAGATTCACGTCAATCTTTGGAGCCAACAAGAGATGCCTTCAATTCACCTCGGCAGGCGTTTCCACTCGGACGAAGCTCGTGTTGCTCCCAGAATGTTCAAGAGAAAGGGACCGGACACCCAACTTCATCACACGTGAGGATCTAGAACGACTCCTTCAAAGCCGAGGCAAAGGAAATCGACGGATGCACACCAACACCAACCTCCATACCCTCAAGATATGCAACGGATCCCTCTTCCAAGAGGTTACACCTCTCCCTAGTTCTCCCTCTACGACCAGTGCGGTAATGCTCGTGAACATGTCTCTCGGTTCTTGGAATCCTTGGGGAACATGAATACAATCATGTTACGCCTGAAAGAATTCTCGAAATCACTTACGGGGAGGGCGTACACTGGTACAACAACATCGCGCCTAACAAAGATATCCAACGGAGCGAGATGGTCGGTGCTTTCTCACAAAGTATTTCTTCGTGTACGAACAAATCACCTTTTCGGATCTAGGAAGAATTCTTCAGCGGAACAATGAGCATCCTAACGACTTCGTCAAAAGATTCAGAACTCAAGCTGTGACGGACCGGAAAATTACGCCTTTGGCGCGTTGCCCCGCAGGCCGTAACTCCCCCGATGCGCCATGATGATGAAGCTACGATCCGGGCTTATAAGCTGGGCAAATGCACGTCCATTTGCCCTTGTAGGCATGCTCAAGGAGCATGATGCAGCTAACTTAGCTTCCACACTGTTCCAACTTACCCTTGTCCCGCAAAAGGGTTTAAGGCCATAAGGCCAATGCCAATGCATTTTTCATGCGTCTCTGGCTTTACCTTTACGTAGGAATTCATAAATGAATTTCCTAGCTAGTGAAAGCAACCGTCATTGTCCCGTGCATAAGCCTTGGACTTTGGCGTAGGCCGCACCAAGCCCTTGCCATTTCCTACGTTAACTCGCTTACCAACTCTTTATAACTTGATAGGAAGTATGAGCATCCACTTACGGGCATGCAACTAAGCCTCATCAAGTCCGGCCACAATCATCTCTTGCGTCGAGCTACCAAGCTTAGATGATATGAGGGGCCAACGTGTTGGACCGGCAATGCTGCAACTCATTGCGGCTGCCTACGTACCCTTCCTTACTCTAAAGGGATCAAGCACGGACCGTAGTTCATCCTCGAAGGGACAAGCAACTTATTCTAACTCGTTTGCTAGGCCGTGGCCAAGCAACGATGTTAATGGCCTAGTCCGTGTAGGCCGTTCCACAAAAATGCATCCAAGTGATGCATGTTCGGTCTGCAATATGGCATAACGATGCCTAAGCACCAAATGCCGTATTCGCGAGGCTACGCGACTATAAATGAGCCTTAGGCATCATTTATACTCTTCCTGCTAAGCTATGAAGCTTACTTGGTGCATAGTCCGCATATGCACCATCAACCAACTACCCCTCCCTATATATGTTTTAATGGAATTTCTACAAGTATGAAAAGGGGACAAAAAATATTTCATCAACTCCGTTTACTATTCATGGCCGTTGCCATGTATTTTCTTGCATAACCGGCCAAGATGGCTGGTCACTACAATGCCAACTCCGATGTCCGCCATGTTGGCCGTCCCATCGCTAACCCGATGTCACGGCCATGTTGGCCGTCCTCGCAACCCGATGTCCGGCCATGTTGGCGGTCCATCACAACCCGATGTCCGCCATGTTGGCGGCCCATCAGCAACCCGATGTACGGCCATGTTGGCCGCCCTACGCCAACCCGATGTCCGCCATGTTGGCGGTCCATCGCCAACCCGATGTCCGGCCATGTTGGTCGTCCACTGCCAACTTAGATGTCCGGCCATGTTGGCCGTCCAGTTTCAAGGTCATCTACCCAATCGACCTAATGCATCATTTGATGCAAGATTGGCTCTTGGCCAATGTAGCTTCCAACCAATGCCATATTGGCCTTAGCCAATATGCATATGCGATGTGCCTTACTTGGCACCCGATATGGCCTAGGGCCAAATGCATCTCACCATGCAAAGGAAGCTTCGGATGAAGCTTCATCACAAGCAAATGGCGCATCTTTTAGCATGCGCCATCTAAAAACACGGGTGTTACATTATCACACCCTTCAAAGAATTTCGTCCCCGAAATTCAAAACCAAACTATTGTGGACAATCTCTTCGAGTTGGATTTCCCGAGCAAAAGTCCCATACCAGATGCTTAGAAATCACGGGTTTCTTCAAGTTGTCATGAACAACGGTTTTAGACCTTCCCGAGCACATGTCCCATACCACCCGCCCCGGGGATCCAAAAGTGCCCACAACTAAACCAAGAATCGCAATTGGCCGGTGCCAAGAGGATATCTCGACCCAGGTATCCACGAATGTGCATCCCATACTACACACTCGGAATCCCTAAGGTTCACAAGTTGGAAGGTGTCATCAAAATGACAAAATTTTTAGCAAGATCTTTGTGTGGATCGGATCCAGCTGCCCACCGTCCCGACGGTCATCCAAAGTTGCCACTCGTAAGTGGGATGCTAGCTGCGACAACGCACACCGTTGGCCGGTTTCCAACGTGTGGGGATGATCAGTCCCATTGTCTACCCACCGTCCCAGACGGTCTTCCGGATATCCACTCGTAAGTGGGGTGCCACTTAGGCAAGGCAAACTCACAACACATGAACAAGCTCAACTCGATTCACAAAAGTAACTGGCATTGCAGTTACAAACTCTTTCCGCGCAAAAGTTGGCCTACTCTCCAACATTATTTCCCTTTGAAGGAAAAATACTCGTTTGATGAGTCCACTCCGCATAGTCCCTAGTGTTTTCTCGGAACTTGCTCTGATACCAACTGTGACGGACTGGAAAATTACGCCTTTGGCGCGTTGCCCCGCAGGCCGTAACTCCCCCGATGCGCCATGATGAAGCTACGATCCGGGCTTATAAAGTGGGCAAATGCACGTCCATTTGCCCTTGTAGGCATGCTCAAGGAGCATGATGCGGCTAACTTAGCTTCCACACTGTTCCAACTTACCCTTGTCCTTAAAAGGGTTTAAGGCCATAAGGCCAATGCCAATGCATTTTTCATGCGTCTCGGCTTTACCTTTACGTAGGAATTCATAAATGAATTTCCTAGCTAGTCGAAGGCAACCGTCATTGTCCGGGCATAAGCCTTGGACTTTGGCGTAGGCCGCACCAAGCCCTTGCCATTTCCTACGTTAACTCGCTTACCAACTCTTTATAACTTGATAGGAAGTATGAGCATCCACTTACGGGCATGCAACTAAGCCTCATCAAGTCTGGCCACAATCATCTCTTGCGTCGAGCTACCAAGCTTAGATGATATGAGGGGCCAACGTCTTTGACCGGCAATGCTGCAACTCATTGCGGCTGCCTACGCCCCTTCCCTACTCTAAAGGGATCAAGCACGAATCGTAGTTCATCCTCGAAGGGACAAGCAACTTATTCTAACTCGTTTGCTAGGCCGTGGCCAAGCAACAGTGTTAATGGCCTAGTCCGTGTAGGCCGATTCTCCAAAATGCATCCAAGTGATGCATGTTCGGGTCTGCAATATGGCATAACGATGCCTAAGCACCAAATGCCGTATTCGCGAGGCTACGCGACTATAAATGAGCCTTAGGCATCATTTATACTCTTCCGGCTAAGCTATGAAGCTTACTTGGTGCATAGTCCGCATATGCACCATCAACCAACTACCCCTCCCTATATATGTTTTAATGGAATTTCTACAAGTATGAAAAGGGGACAAAAAATATTTCATCAACTCCTAGTTTACTATTCATGGCCGTTTGCCATGTATTTTCTTACATAACTGGCCAAGATGGCCGGTCACTACCAATGCCAACTCCGATGTCCGCCATGTTGGCCGTCCATCACCAACTGCCTCGATGTCCGGCCATGTTGGCCGCCCTCTGCCAACCGATGTCCGGCCATGTTGGCGGTCCATCACACCCGATGTCCCGCCATGTTGGCCGTCCCATTGCCAACCCGATGTGTGGCCATGTTGGCCGCCCTTCAAGCAACCCGATGTCGGCCATGTTGGCGGGCCCACCGCTGACCCGATGTCTCTACCCAATCGACCTAATGCATCATTTGATGCAAGATTGGCTCTTGGCCAATGTAGCTTCCAACCAATGCCATATTGGCCTTAGCCAATATGCATATGCGATGTGCCTTACTTGGCACCAGATATGGCCTAGGTCCAAATGCATCTCACCATGCAAAGGAAGCTTTGGATGAAGCTTCATCACAAGCAAATGGCGCATCTTTTAGCATGCGCCATGCTAAAAACACGGGGTGTTACACAAGCGCTGGATTGTCATGACCCGAACGTCACCGAACGGCAATTGGTGGAGTTATGCATCAACGGGATGATACCCATATACCGCGCTCTATTGTAGAATCTGGGCTTTCAAACGTTCTCTGAACTCCACGAGGCCGCAAAACGTTCAGCAACAAGCTGCACTAACACTACTAGAAAGAACCGAGTTGTTCGAAGTGAAGATTCACGTGAAAGTCGAGGGAGCGGGCGCCTCACGAACAAGCAATACAACACCGGTCCTTCAGAGTGTAGTGGGCGGAGGAGAGAAAGGAAAGCTCCAGTGACGGAACAACAAACCAAGCGGACATCCCCGGCACACAAGACTTTGTCTCGAAAAGGAGCGGACAAAACTCCTGCACAAAACACTAAAGACACGGGTTTTCCTTTTCCCATGAATGAAGTGATAGAGCTCTTGGAAGCGTGGATCCAAGACGACGCCGTAAAGCCGCCCCCTATCGGACGTCCTCCAACCGAGGAAGAAATGGCGGATCCCGAGATATTGTTGCTACCACGGAGTTCGTCCATCATCCAACCAAAGATTGCAACGAGTTGAAACAAATATTCGAGTAAAAGGTAGAGACATGGGAACTTCGACTTGGAAACGAGGGTGTTCATGGAGACCCTTTACCTATCGAACTGCATGATTTAAGGGATTACATTTACTTAAGACCGTACAATCTATGATGGAGCACATATGTGAAATCCTGTACTTCTCCAAAGGACAGCGTCAAGGCATATTTGCGGCCCTCAACCACGTTGTTTCAGGAAGGCGTTTACATCCAGTGGCAGTCCAGGAACCCCAGTCTTTCCTGAAAGACATGAGCAATGAAAACTGGGGACTCCTAACCGTCACTCGTTTGAGAAACGTTGAATTCGATAGTGTGTTGATTGATACGGCTTCCGAATTTAACATCATTACTGTCAAGACCCTGAGAGCGGCAAAGATTTCAAAGCAGGAAGCTACTCGTCACCCAAATGTGGTTAAAGATTCAGCAGGAGAGCCCAGAGATGCATACGGATATATTGATCTGGAAGTCAAATTGGGTGATGCCTCGACACAAGCAAAGCTCTACATAGTCAAAGATCACCCCAACTACGACATGATCCTAGGACGCCCTTGGATGCACGAAAACAAAGCAATACTAGGAGTCTGTCCTCTGCCCGGTTTCGATACACTGAAAGAATCTCAACACGCCTTGGACCTCTGATGGGTGTCTATTGCCGCACCAAACAACTTACCAATGTGACACAACTTCCCGGAGAAAGCACAGCCGGCATACGTTGAAAAGTTCCGATCTCAAGTAAGTCTCGTCACGCAACCTTCCTTACAACTTACCGCCCTCGTTCGAGAAGTCCGGGGACCGACTCCAACCAACGAACCAACCCCGGCTAGGAGATGTGAATGGGAAGCCGGCCCTTTCAAACGTTTTATCAAGAGCGTAGAGGCTGTCTTGGTCAAAAACGATAAGGCCAAGGTCCAAGTATCTGCACGACCAAACCCGTTTGGAATTGGAGACCTGGTGAAGAAGGCGACTACATTCAAAGTTGGGGGCATGACGGTGAAAATGACCACTCCACCTGACTCACTCACCTAAGAGAAGATGAACCATACACAGCTAGCGAGATGTTATCCTAGGCGGCTCACAAACTCATCAACGCTGATAAACTAGAGGGCATAACAGTTCACTCACGATGGCTCAAACCTTACCGAACTTAAGATACTGTGCTACCACTTTCCAGCATCCTCCACACCTTAAAACGCTGTGCTATATTTTTCCAGCGTGTTTCCTTTTATAGTTTCATGTCATATTTGTAATTCCTCCAGAAAATGATTGCAATACTTGCATTCATAGTTAGGGTTTCAATTTTCAATTTTAAATTGAAGCATTATTTTCATCTGAGAACCTCTTTACTCCTAAAAACACAAAGTCTGAGTCGGCCTAAATCAACCTCTCAAGAAAGGAACAAACATCTCACGAAAAGGAAACCCTAAAGGAAAATGATTTGAGTCAAACATCTCAAAGCGGAAATCTTGAAGGAAATAGAAATGTTGCACATGATAATTAAAATGATTTGAGCCATCTTGCGCCCAACAAAGCCGGGAAAAGATCTATTCAAATAATCAAATGGAGCAAAAAACCTTGAACCCGTCCGTAAAGGAAGATGTTCAAGCGTACAAAATGATAAAAGAGGTTTTACTTCAAGAGGATCGACATCGTCACTGTTGATGCTCCTCCTTCGAATCTCCTCCCGCACTATCTCAGTGCTTCATCGAGACATCTCTGCAGCGACAGCGCGTTCCATTCCAACATCATCAGTGGGAGCATTAAAAAGCGCATCAACATTAGGAGCCGTACCAATTGCTTTCGAGTTTTCGGGTTCCTGCGTGCTCGGAGTCAAGAATTATCACACCATCCTGAACCGGGTAATCACACTTGCCTTCATTCGGGGGTCGTTCATGCTCAACTCTCCGCCTCTTCAACCGCGCTGCAAATCTCTCTGCCCTTGCGCTTACTAGTGTCTGCAGCGTTTCCTCGCGCCTCCGCCGCTCCCCATGTCAATTGCAGCTGAAAGTGCACAGATACGTCCTCTGACAATACGAAGGCGGGAGATAGACATCCCCTGTATAGCACGGCCGACTTCGCGAAGTGAAAAATCAATCTTAGCCATTACTTCTTCGTGCGCATGGTTTTCGGGCTTGTCGACTTCAAAACTTCTTTCTGGGGAAGCAACAGAATGAGCGTCCACCGCTTCCATGATAAACTGCAAAAGAGAGGGAGTTATGAGCACGCACACAAAAAAAAAAAAAAGGAAGGAAGGAGATCATCAAATCCATCGATCAGTTAATCAGAAAATCAGAGCAGTACCTGAGATATAGAATAAACGACCACGTGAGACGATCCTTTATAATCTCACAAGTCGACAGAATTCCAGAAGGAAAATGAGTCTTTACTTACCACCTATGAAGGCTGCTAATTCGGGATAACAATCGACGAGGCTTATCAGATATTCCTGAGGAGAGCCGTGTATGATGAAGAAAGTACACCTGAAGAAGTGGCCGAGCTCAAATATGCACAAGAGGAAACAGAGCGACTCACCAGATCAAGTCCTGTTTCTTTCGCGTCCTTAATCAGAACCAACCAGTTCCAGGGCAACGCCTGACTATCCGGTAAATATATATCTACTTTAGCTTGGTCATTTCAGTACATATGTATGTCACCATCTCATGCCTACCACACAATAGTGTAACCATTATGTGCTAGGCAGGGGACTTAATGTTGATGGTGGATTTTCGTTCAAGGTTAAATTTGTAAAAAAACTAGAAAAATCATGCGCTGACATCTTGTAAAAGATAAAGCCATTTATAAGTGTTGGATACTCCCTCACTTAATTCACCAAGAATGGAGCACGTAGCAACAATCCCATTCTGTGAATACATGGAATTCCTCCAGGTTGGAGCATGTAGCAACAATCCCTTCCTGTGAATTTCATATCAGCCTTGTATTTCCGATTACTCATTATCGGTGCGGCATGACGGTAGTGTTACTCTTACGAGTAACACGAACCTCCAAGCACTATAATGAAATCATGTACTGAAATACCCGTGCGAGCTGATTCTCGGTGTGTTATACTAGCCCGAGCCCTCTCGGTGTGTTATACTAGCCCGATTGAGCCCCTCTCGGTGTGTTATACTAGCCCGATTGAGCATCCGGACTGGCCGTATCAGTCCGGATATGATCTGATCGCAGTCATCCAACTCCATAAGCATGATTGGATGACCCCGGATCAATTCCATCACCCCCAGCGGTATGGAATACCCACGGCCGACCCGCATGGTCGGCCATTGGCCTTGCTTGCCAAAAGACGTTCATACCAAGCATTATGGACGGAAAACCTAAATAATGGTTTGCGGCATATTACATGTGTCGCAAAATAATCTCAACCATCCATCTTCGCGGTATAGATGGAGGGTGTAGATGTAGATTCAAAGGGCCCCGAGCATGTCAACACGATCACCGTGGGCTCCCTACACACTTGACCAATCGGTCAAGACCAACAATGTTTGGCCGTGATGAATCGTCACCCAAACAAGAAGTGGCGCACGGCTTTTGAAAGCCAAAATTAGGGTTTCAAATCATCACGCGCGTCCATCTTCTCGGCACGAATGGAGGGTCACGAGATTAGATTAAGCAAGGGCCGGTCATACCGGCATGACCACCGTGCGCCCATCTACCTCCTCATGCGATCGGCCAAGGCATCCCATGCCCGGCTAATCCAAAACGCCCGCCCAAACATGCGTGGTTACACTCCCAAATTGCAAACTGATCTCGACCACTCAACTTCACCCGGATGATTTGAATGGCTTAGATCACGTTTTCATGGGATAGTCGGGTATAGGCATGATTACCGGCCTGCCATCTTCCCGTCAAACCCATCGACCAAGACCAGGCCAAGATGTGTCGTCTTGAAACGCGTGCCCAAACTAGGGATCTCGCGCCGGTTTCCAACTCCTTTGCGGCAAGGATTTCTGCCGCAAACCGATCTCAACCACTCCTCTTTGACGGTCAAATTGAGTGGCCTAGATCGCACCTTCATGGGACGGTGAGACATGGACGTGTACACCCGTGATACCATCTACATACACGTCCCAGGTTGGTCCTCTCCAAAATTCCTCCCATGCTTGGTTTCGACCAAGTTGAAGAGTCATGCTTGCGCTCCTCTTCAAAAAACCTAGTATTCATTAACGGTCGCGAGATGAGTGTCTCAAACATCATCTCATCCGTTCAACTTCACCACTTGGTTATACAACCACAGTCGGAGTTAATTGGTCGGTGAGGAGTCATTACCCATCACTTTACCACACCGTAATGCACATTCTGCATAAAATACACACGATACATCACAAGTATCGACTTCCTGAATAACACAATTATTCAATTCAGCATTACATGTTATCTTTCGTGGATCCACGATCCACACATTCCAGACATCAATCATGTCACAAACTTGGGGGATACATACTGGGGTATTGGTCCAGCGGTTTACGGCGTGCATCGTGCAACGCGCCATCACAAGAACGTGTTAGGAAGTCATGGACGGTTAGAGATGAACAGGAGAAGTGGGCAAGACTGGTCGACGCACAACTCCACTACTCCATCACTCCACTTCCCACGAGAGACGTGAATGAGGCTCGATGACTTGTATAAATAGGTTCTCCGCCCTATTTCAAACAACAACACAAGTTTAGACGAGACAGAAAAAACCAAGTGTTAATACAAATCGTATTCAAACACCCGAGCTCTTTGGCATCAACCGCAAGCCTGCTCACCTTTCTGTTACAAGTCATAAGCGAGCCAACACCTTCACAATCTCAACACCTTCTTCGCTTCCCTCCCTAAGATCAACCCCATCTCCTTCACTTTGTGACCGAAACAAGTCTGGAACGGCCATTTCTTGGTTTAGGCCGGACTTGCACAGATTGATCTCTCGAATCTACAAGCACTCACCGCGCAGTGCATTTGTTTAAAGGTTTAAATTCATTCCTCATCCACACCCCAAATTACCAAATTCTGCAGGAGTAGTTTTCACCCATCAACAAAAGGCCTATAAGATTAATACTCATTTACTCTACTAAGTCTACTAAGTCTCTGAGTCTGTTGATTTGAAGTAAAGTGCATTAAGTATAGATGAATAGATTTATCTATCCAGATTCATTGTCCTGTCTTTTCATCTGCCTGTTACAATCCTTTGGTCCTCCCTCATCTGGTATAAATATGAAGCATATTTTGTTCAAGTTTTTCATCCAACACACTTTCTTTACTATCAATATAATTTACTCGTACCTTCTTTTGATCTGCTTTCTTAGAAAGAATTTAAGACTGTTAATTGTAATGGGTCAGTTTAGTAAGTTGGCATGGCCTGCTTGATCAAGTGAGAGTCTTGGATTTAGATGAAGATGTTGAAGAGTTTCCATTTAGGTTTGCTTGCACTCCTCTGTGATGTAAAATTACCATAAGACTTCTGTAAAGCACCAACTCAATAAGGCATGGGCAGTCAATTCTCCAGATTTCAAGCTTGCTAAGCCTTTTATTAGGGGAAATGCGATGCAAAATTTGTTTGTGGTGATGTTTAAGAGGAAGCAAGATAAGGAAATAGCATATGCGGCATGGCCTACCTTACTTTTTGGTCAACTCTTTGCAGTTCAACAGCTTAATAATGTTGAATCCATCTTTGATTTGGTATGGGAACTCACTCTTATGCATGTACATATCAACATTCACTCGACATAGTTAACAAAGGCTTGGTCGGAGAAGTTACGGATCGAGATAGGCAACTTTGTCACTGCTGATTCTCCTGCAGGTAGTCTTTATGAGGCAAAACTCATGGTACCTCTAAGAAGTCCTCTCACTAGAAAGGTTGTTTTTTAACACAAATAGAAGAACATATATCATGTATGCATTTTATCCAAAATTGCCATTTAGGGCATGTAAGAGATGTTTTGTGTTGTATCACAATGAAACTCAGTGTAGGGAGATTCAAATGAAGATTCTTTTGAGGGCTCTTCCAGCTCCAACTAGGAGTGCTTCACATGTTGCTATTACCAAGAGGCAATCAACTTCAGAAGTTGGAGAAAGCTCGATTTCAGATAGCCGTAAAGATACTTCGTCTCCATATGTTGTGGGAACTACTATTGAACATTCCAAGCCCTCAGCTTTCTCGGTCGATCTTCGACAATTTGCTCCAAACAGGAACTTTGGTTCTTCTCTCTTTGCCCCTGTTGTTTCATCAGAAACACCTAGGTTTGCTCCTCTCACTATTAGAGAACCATCAAGAAGTGGCACTCATAATGGTAATCGAAATATTGGTATGAACTTCATTGGTTTCGCACAATCTTATGAAAACATTACCTTTGAAAATGATGGACTGGTACATGATAGGAAGGGTAAAAGATCTCGAACTTCTTTTGAATCTTTTGCTCATGGTAATAGCTCAGGGTCATCTTCTTTTACCATGATCCCCACTCCACATTGGCCTCCTGTCACTTCTTTACCAGATTTCAACCCTCCAGCTGAAATTGCTTTCAATTCAGGTGGTGCTTCTTTTTCAACTAATCTTGGTAATGTAGATACAAATGTTTTCTGGTCCACCACAACTTCTGCTTTTGCTCAGACTATCTTTTCAGCACCGGGATATGTCTATAGTACTGCTAAAGAGATGAATTATAACTCTGAAATGATGATGACCTCAAACTCCGATATGGAATTCTCATCTCTTGCGGAACAAAAGGATGAACCTTTGGAAGATAGAATTCTTGAACCTATGCCTCTGTCATTACTGCCTCCGGAGCCAGTTATTACAGATGAGGAATTTGAGAAGGAATTAGATCTCATGATGATGGACTCTGAACCTATGGAAGCAGAACCTTTGGATACTCATGACCTAGTAAGTACATTATCCTTAATCTAAAATTTCCCTTGTTGATTACTCTTGCTAGTAATTTTGCTTGTGATTTCTATTGTTTCATTAAAATTAGAGGTTTTATTTTAATTATATCAGGAAGTTTATTTCTTGGAATATGAATGGATGTTGCTCAGATAAGAAATGGTTGCATCTTAGGAATCTTTATAAAAAGCATAGACCTGCAGTAATTTGTCTTATTGAAACAATGGTAGATAGTGAAGTTGTTAACAAATATACTCATTTTTTTCCTTATGATTCTTGGTATGTTGTTCCTGCTGTGGGTAACCGGGTGGTATGGCATTAGGATACTTTAAAAATTCAAATGTTGAAGTCTTAGGAAGTGCTCATAATATGATACATTTGGTATGTGACATCACTCCTGTCATCAAAAATTGTCTTGTTACCTTCATATATGGTTATTTAAGTACTTTAGGTATTAGAAATCAATGGAATTATTTGAAACAGATAACTGATTCAGACAACAGACCATGGCTTTTACTTGGTGATTTCAATTTTATTCTTAATGCCTCTGAGAAACAAGGAGGTAATGCAGAGAATATTCTTTGGCTTCTGATTTTGTTAGACAAGCTCTTTCTTTGTTAAATATGCATGATGTTTTCTCCTTTGGTAATCCGTATACTTGGTGTAATAGAAGATTCAAGAATCCTGCTGAGTTAATCTTTGAAAAGCTTGATAGGGGTTTTATTAATGATAAATGGGTAACGCTTCTTCCTCGGACTAGGGTGACAAATTTGGGTAGATTATTCTCAGACCATTGCCCTATACTTCTGCAATGCTTTCATCAAGTAACCAGTCTAGATATTCCTTTTAAATACTTCAAATGCTGGCAGTCTAGTCCAGATTTTCAAGAAGTTCTTTTACGTTCTTGGGGAAAAGATTGTAAAGGTTCACCTAGCTTTGTTATTGTTGGAAAGCTTAAGAACCTTAAGCAGGATCTTAGAAAATGGAATATTAATAATTTTGGGCATATTAAAACAACCATTGCCAAACTAAATACTGAAATAGAAAAACTCCAGAATTTGACTTATAATCCCTCGATTGGTAGTTATATCCTCAATTACTCTAAGCAATTAGATTTTTGGTATGATATAGAGAACTCTTTTTATAAACAGAAATCGAAGATAGAATACTTCACCCAATACGACAAGAATACTAGTTTCTTTCACAATTCAGTTAAGTTGAGAAACATGTACAACACGATACACACTCTAAAAGATACTCAAAGAAATTGGTTGGAAAATAGGGATCAAGTTATGTCACTCCTTATGGATCACTTTAAACGGATTTTTACTTCTTCGATGCCATGTACTTCTGATATTGATGATGTGCTTAGGGATATTAAGCCGATTATTACAGATGATATTAATATTGGTCTTGTTGCGATCCCTACTGTCGAAGAGATTTTTTCGACAGTGAAAAGTATGGCTCCTTGGAAATCCCCGGGACCAGATGGTTTTCCAGGGGGCTTCTTCAGAGACAATTGGGAGTATGTTTCAACTGAAGTAATTAATCATGTTCAAGGTTTTTTCCGCAGCAAATTTCTTCTTAAACAACTTAATCATTCTTTCATTGCGTTGATTCCTAAGGTAAGTAACCCACTGACTCCTAATGATTTTCGTCCCATAAGCTTGGCCAATACTGTATACAAAATTATATCGAAGATTTTAACAAATCGTTTAAAACCCATATTAGACTCTCTAATATCTCCTTACCAGTCTGCATTTATAGCAAACCGTCAGATACATGATAATATTATTATAAGTCACGAAATACTGCATTCTTTTAAGACGAAAAGGAAAAAAAATAATAAGGATGGGTTTATGGACATTAAGCTAGACTTATCGAAAGCTTTCGATCGTCTTGAATGGACTTTCATAATTTCAGTTTTTAAGAAATTAGGCTTTTCAGAGGATTGGTGTCACCAAGACAATGCATTAGTATCTTGTTTCTTACTCTATTTTAGTGAATGGTTCCCCTGGAGAAATGTTCTTTCCTACCAGAGGAATTAGGCAGGGAGATTGTTTATCTCCTTATATTTTTATCATCTGCATGGAAGTTCTTTCGCAACTTTTGATTACAGGTGAAAATGAAAAAGTAATTCAGGGTTTTAAATTGAGAAAAAATAGTCCTCCTATTTCCCATTTGTTTTTTGCAGATGACTGCATGCTCTTTTCAAAAGCCTCTCTTACCTATGCTAGAAACTTAATGAAAATAATTAACAAGTTTGCTAAAGCTTCAGGTCAGGCTATAAACCTTGACAAATCTGTTTTTTTCACCAGTAAAAAAATGCATCATAAACACATTAAGATGATTTCTAAAACATTAGGTATTAAATTCCTTAGTAGTACTGAAAAATACTTAGGTACACCTTTGTTTGTTGATAGGGATAAGACCAAAACTTTCCAATTTCTTATTGAAAAGTTTTACAGTAGAATTGATAATTCGAAGAAAACTAATCTTAATGGAGCAGGTAGAACAGTTGTAACTAAGCATGTTTTATCTAGTCTGTCTGTTTATCATATGTCTTGCTTGCCTTTTCCTAAAAGAATTACCTCAAAAATAGACTCTATTCAAAGAAACTTCTGGTGGTCTAAGAAAAATTCAAGAAAATGAGCGTATTTTCGCTCCTGGAGGGATATTGGGAAATCCAAGTTAAATGGGGGTCTTGGCATTAGGAACTCCTTTGCTACTAACAGGGTTCTTATAGCAAAACTGGGATGGAGAATATGTAAAAACCCTACTCAGCTAGTTTCAATCTTTCTTAAAGACAAGTACTTCCCAAACCAGAATTTGCTTGAAATAGATAAAGCTGCAAATACCTCTTATTGGATCTGGAAGGGTATTGTAAACAGTTTGGTCTTTCTTAAGGCAAATATAGTATATAAGATTAATGATGGTCAGACAGCAAGGATTTGGAATCACAATTGGCTGCCTGGTTGTTCTTCTCCACCTACCCCTTGCAGCTCTAATTTTAATAATTATAATCTGGTTAGTGACCTATTTAATACTCATGATAACAGTTGGAATATTGGGCTTCTGTACTCCCTCTTTTCACAAGATGATGTAATTAGGATCATGTCTCTTAAGATAGATGTTAACAGAAAGGATGAAATCATGTGGGCTCACACCAAAAATGGTCAATATTCAGTAAAATCGGCTTATAATGTGTTTATGAATGAAACTGTCAATCCTGAAGATGCTTTGTTCTGGAAAAGGGTGCGGTCTTTAGATTGTTTACCAAAAATTAAGTTTTTCGTATGGAAGATTTTTGCATATATGTTACCTGTCAATTCTCTTCTCAAGTTTTACAATCCTGTTATTGAAGATTGTTGTCCTTTGTGTACTAATGAAGTAGAAACTATGATGCATCTGTTTGTTCATTGTCCGATTGCTTCTCATATCTGGTTTGCTCTCTCATTGCAACACCTAATTAGTAGTGATTATGAGTGGATTGGCGATATTTTCAATTCCTGGTTTGACACCAATTTGGGCAGTTCCCCCTTTGCTGTGAATTGGCCAAGTGTTGGGGCAGTGGTTCTCTGGGCAATCTGGAAGCTTAGATGTGATGTTATTTTTCGAAAGAGTAACATTAATATGGACAGTGTTATTATGGATATTAGAAGATCCCTTAATACTTATATTGCAGTTCCCTCTAAGCATAAGGCTGCATCTTTGAAGAAAGTGATTATCCATAAACATGACATAGCTCACATTATTTTCATTGATGGTTCTTTTAAACACTTTAACATGGGTATTGGTATCATTATGTGTGATATTGCAGGAAACATAAAGCGTTGTCGTGCGGATTTTGGACTGGTTCACAGTGTTGTGGCTGCTGAGGCAATGGCGCTAATTTTGGCTTGCTCCTGGGCGAGAGAGTTGAATCTTTCCAACGTCCTCTTTGTTAGTGACTGTCTCCAGTTGGTTCATCTCGTGAATGAAGGAAAGGGAGAAATTGACTGGAGGAGTTTACAATCTTTAGAAGATTGTCGGAGTTCATTTTATTGTTGTGTGAATGCTAGGCTAGTTTATATTAAGCGTGTTAGAAATAAAATAGCTGATCGACTTGCACGTCGAGCTAGGAAATTCAGCTTAAAGAACATATGGAATCCTTTCCTCTTTTCCTACGATCTTTTATAGGAGAAGTGCCATTGACTGATATTTGTAACAGCTTGTTTTCGTAATGTTATTGTGTGTTTTCTCAGCAAAAAAAAAAAAACTCCCATGAAGCAAAAGGTATTTGTCTCCCTTTTTACCAGTAGCATGTTCTCAAACGAGGTAAGGTTAGTACCTCAAAGTAAGCTGGCAATCATATATATATAGTCTGAAAAGTTGGGGATCAACCCAACCAATCCGCTCAGCTGAAAATATGAACCTGCAAACATTATAAACCTCCAAAAAGATGTGTAAATTCATTCCCAATAGAAAACAATCCTTAGTCATCAAGTCATGCAAGGTCGAGATAAATAAATCTCTCACATGGACAAGAAACATAGAATTTATATTAGTTTCTATTCGGGAAGCACACTCTAAATCAGACTCTAAATCAGCGCAAATAACTTCAGCAGCTGATATCAGTTCAAATTTACTCGCTGAACAAGGACTCAATGGAGCAATAATATGATGACTCATAGACCCACTATCATCTACAACGGTTTTATTATTAATATCATCAAGATGATAAAAATCAGAGCTTGATAGGTCAGACAATGGCTTAAGGGTCAAGGTCGGAGATTTCTCGACTGATGAAACTAGTCGAGACGCGGGCAGAACTAGATATTCTACTATGGGCTTCCATTTATTAGTGTCTAACAGTGGTGTGGAGTCTAATAAGGCATTGACTTCACAAATAACACTATCATCATTAAAATCATACCCAAAATGAGCTAAGCAAACCTCTAATGGATCTTCAGAGTGGCCCTTGCAAAAGCCTTGCAAATGCATACTTTCTTTTCGCCCACAACACTTCTGGCTAAGGTACCTAAAATAAAATAAAATAAAATGCGTAAAAAGGACCAAAAGAAATCTAAAAGAAAAACAAAATAAAATTATGTACAAAAAGATATCAATCTGAGAGTATTTTGCAACCACTCCCCGACAGCGGCGCCAAAAATTTGGTAGGCTCGAAAACCTACAATAAATACTGCAAGTGCACAGCGTCTAACTCGTAGACAATGGCAAGTACAGGTCGTTCCCACGAGGAGTGTGAAAATACTTCTACTAACTAATACCAAGAATTGAATAATCGAATTAATAATGTTTTAATAATTTTGAAACTCAAACAAAATCAAATAATAATAATTCTAACAATAAACAAAATGGAAATGGGTTATTAGGATTTTCGGTTTCCACCAATTAATTACTCAAACTCTACTAATCTTTAAGAATATATTCCATGCATTTTCAAATTAATGTTTCTCCGCTATAGTTTCCTTCGCTTCATGGGTAGTGATTTTAAAGCATTACCTATCAATCCTTGCATACCACGTCTAGGGATTTAACCGAAGCACGAAATATCAATTCAAAAGCATAAATAATCAAGAAAATCGCATGAGCAATTAAATACCAAGCTATGTGAAGAAAAACTATTAATCAATCAAATCATTATTAAGCATATATTAATGTAGAGTCTTCATAATTAATTGGTTTCTACCTAAACCCTAACATGATTAGCTAGACATAGCTTTCTCAAAAGCCACAAAAATATTTAAGAGAATCAATAGCTAATCAAAACGAAATTGGAAGATGAAACTGCAAACCCTAGACTTCGTTTCTTCTAGTCGCCCTCTGCAGCCGCCGCCTCCCTTCCTCTTTTTCTTCGTCTTTCTCTGATTTTCTGCGAGTCCAAGAGTTCAACAAACAAAACCCAGCAATTGCCAGGCCCAGTCGTTCTGTCCAATACCCACTTCAAATGCAGTTGCTTCCGACATCCGGCCACAGCTACAATTTCTGTTCGTTCCAATCTCATTCACTGGCTACAATATCTATTGCCCGGTTATCTAACCATCAACACCATCTCCTTGCCATCATGCCATGTAAACAACTCCAGCGACTAAGCAGGCCAAGTACTTCATCTCTTGTCCGTCTACTCTTGCCGTGACAAGCTCATCTAATAAACCCCAAACTGGACCCATCTGACAAATCCAAATATCACCAGTTCGAGAATCCATTACTACCACAGACCTCATATCAACCATCTCCTAGCTTTGTTGTTGTTGTTAGGAACTTTCGGTCCATCTCAAAGCTAGGCCACTCTCCATTCTATCCTTCATCTCCACTTCTCAGGCATCTCGCATTCGAAAACTCTTCATAAATCTCTCGAGCACAATCACAGGAACCATGTAAGCAACACCAGCTCCCTGCCATTGACGAATCATGATTCCAAGTACAGGCTAATCACAAACCCGAGATGACTAAATCACCATTCATGCATGCGTTTGGTCCCAAGAACTCCCATCAAGACCCATATAGTTCGCAGCATAACCATCTCAGGCTCTTTCCTCCTTTGTTGCTGTCAAGCTAAACCCATTACTGTCAGAATCAGCTCAACCATCCCAAAACTTCATTTCACAAAATCGTCGTTCGAACACTCTGGCTTCTAAAAATTTTCTTTTATTTATTAAAGACAAAATGATGTCTTAACAAGTTCCACAAAGATGTGGTTAAGAGAAGGGACACGTCCTGTCTTAATTAAACAACATCACACCACGTCCCATGGCTTCTTTTTCATTTCTTTGGCTACCTAACAACACTAACCCACTTTGCCTTAATTTATATTATATTAAACAATCTGATCCACCCACTACAGCACCCAAATGTAATGGTTCTCAAAACCATTTTAAATCTATGAGATGAAAATCATATGAAGTTGACAGCCTAAATTGTTGACTAGGCAGCCACTTTATCATGAACGAGTTTTCCTGGTATCATGAACGACTGCATAAGTGATATTTGTCGCAAACACCACTTTAGCTTGTTATTTAGCCCTTTCTTCCTTAGTGACCGAATATTCTTGTACTTTCTACAAAAGCACTAAAATGAATGCGAATTCGTGCACACTCTTTAACGAGTGTATATTTCACAATTTAATCTCTACTCTTAATTTAATTTAGGGAGTTATGTAACGAGGGTCGTGATTCTAAACATGGAGGGTAATAGGATCATCCGTTAAATAATCAACCAATCAGAAAAATATGTGAAATATACACTCGTTAGAGGAGTGTGAACAGATTCAGACTCCACTAAAATAGTGTCGTTAGTCAAAATATCGAGTACTAACTAATATAAATATGGGCACAAAATATAGTATTTACGTGCTTATCAAGCTTGGAGCGAGGAGCAATAAGTTCGGACTTGGAAATCGCCAAAACTCGGTGTACTACTCGGAACTTATTTATTAGAGACTTATATATTGCTGCTCATAAATCATGAATTGTACGTAATTAAAATTAAAATTATAACACTACCATGTAACTAAGTGTGTATATTGTTCATGTATTTAAAGGTTTTCTGTTTGATAACTCTCATCTGAGGGGTTACAAAAAATTTATTTTCTAATTTTAGTGCATGCGAGGCCAACTTGGAAAAACCGTTAACTCGTTTTGCCCAAAAAACGATCCAAATCGGCAAAATCGGCCGACTTAATCGCTAAAAATCGGAAATGGCTTGGAATCGAAAATCGCGTCGGTCATATAGCCTGTAGCGATTACTCGGGGAGTAATTGGCCTTGGAGAGCGATTTTGACTACACTGATCATACCATCTTAGGTGATTACTTAGGATCGGTTTCACTAATAAAAAAATATGATCCTAAGTAATCACCTTAGATGGTATGATTGATATTTGCAATTGGTGTGACCGATCCTAGTAATTGGTGTAACCGATTCTAGTAATTTGTATGACCGATCACAAAAGAGTTGTGTAATCGATCCTTGTAATTGGCGTAACCGATCCTAGTAATTGGTGTAACCGATCCTAACGACTTGTGTAACCGATCACAGTAATACCATGAGAATATGGTAACCGGTCCTGGTAATTGACGTAATCGATCCTGGTAACTGATGTAACCAGTCCCAGTAACCATATGAAGGTAAAACCGATCCTTGTGTTTGGTAGAACTGTAAACCATGATTAGTGAATTGATATTTGATCAATCACATAGTTGTCTTGGAATACAGATGAACCAATTCTAACTTGTTTGGAAGTGTGGTATAATCGGTTCCAAGATTGTAAATATGAAAGAGGATTTACAAAGAAAAGATGTCGACATACTTTGAACATGATCGGTAACTCTTATCTTTTATTATTCAAAGATATTCCATAATAACTCAAGGAGATCCCGGACCGAAATAAATTAAGAATCTTTTATTTAAGGTTGTTAGTTTATATATATGCTTTTAATTACCAGCAATTAAATGCACATCTCTGGAAAATAAAAATTGGTAATGTGCATTTATTAATTGGAGATTTTCTAGTGAGATTTCATAATATTGGACAGAGCATTTCAGGAATTATGAAAACCGATTTTGGGCAGTTATTGCATATCTTGAGAATATTCAGTTTTGGAAATTCCTTGGTGTCCAAACTTCCTTGGTCTATAAATACCCAAGTTTGCATTTTGAGCGAACCATCCTAAGAGCCAGCAAAATTACTTATTTGTATTGTTACTGGTGGAGCCGTCTATCCGGAGATGAAAGTACCCTAATTAGGCGAAATCTCTTACGACCACTCGTTTAAAAACTTATGTGGGATCAAGAATCTCTACGAGTACCGTTGGTGGAAAACTAGATAATTGCTGTGTTATTAGTTTTCGATTGATTTGATTGACTAACAGTTGTTGAACTTTGATTGCACCTAGTTTGTTTATTCTTGAGAATCTTCTCTTCTCATATAAGATTCACTCAAACTAGATCGAAGTGTCGACGGGATCTTTAGTATTGTTTGTAGATCTAAAGACGTCTTGTGATAATCCATTGTTAACAGACTCCATTATGTGCGTGATTGATCACAAGAGATTCAAGTTGTGGTGTGCAGGTGTTTATTGAAGATCTAAGAAGATTTGAAGACAAAGAAGATTTCTTATTGGGTTCATAATCTTTGGTGTGCACAAAACTTGATCGGCTGGAATCCAACTATAATCGGATTTATTCGATTGATTAGTTACGTAGATCGGCATCACTTTATAGTTTCTTAGTAGATTTTATATTTGATTGCAAAGTCTAAACTTGCTGGATAGATAGATCTAGAACCCGAAAAATGAGTTTATTGCATTAAATTGAAGAGCCTTTGTCAAACTCATATCACTGAGATTGAATAGAGTTGTTACCGAACAGATTTGTTGTTCATTTACCGTTTGGAATACGAACCAAAGGAATTGTTCCAGTGCGTGCACTTATTGAATGTCAGAAGCGCAGGGATACTGAAGAAACTAGGTGAACTATAGGTTTAGTTGCTTGGTCTCAACTATACGAAGTTGGTTTAGATTTTTTACAGCGGCTTAATTCTAAGAGTATTCAATTATGGACTAGGTCCCGGTGTTTTTCTGCATTTGCGGTTTTCTCGTTAACAAAATCTTAATGTGCTATTTACTTTATCTTTCCACATTATAATTGTTTTATTATAACTAAAGTAAATTGCATTTGTACGTTAACAAGGCACTTGATATTGATACTATTGGTTTCGGTTATTACCGTACCTTTCATCAAGTGATCACTTTGTTGTTGTATTGTCCCTATTTCATATCCATAGACAATCACACAAAGTGTATTGGATTTCTACACTTGACTTTGATATTTATTCATGAGTTAGGCCAGTTTGGACTAACCCTATTTCAAGTGGACACTGTGTTGAAATATTCCTTGAGTAATTGTTGCTCCAAGAGGTTTATACACAGTGGGTCTTGTATAGGTTGCGATCAAAATAAAAGATTGTGGTGTATTTGGGTATCCTCATTTTTTCAATTGGTATCAGAGCAGGCAAACACGAAAAGATCTAACAATCTGTATTTGGTGCGATCCAACCTATAAGAAATGAACTTGAGTTCTCATGAATCGATTTCAGTTAACGTACCGCCGAGATTTGACGGAATAAACTATCTATGATGGAAATATGCTATGAGATCTTTTCTTCAATAACGAGACTTTAATACTTGGCTATTAGTCGTCGATGGATATAATCGCCCGAAAGTAGAAAATTCGGAAACTGAGTTTAAACTCTTAGTGGATTATTCAAACGAAGAAAAGGCTATTGCTAAGCAGAATTCAAATGGTTTGAATGATATTATACATGTAAGTCGTGATCTACAACATCATGTATCAACATGCCAAACTTCAAAGGAAGCTTGGGATAACCTTTAGATCGTATTCGAAGGAAATACATCAGAGAAAGAAGCTAGACTTCAAACTCTTACGTACGAATGGGAAAACCTTCGAATGGATGACAACGACACTTTTGAAGAGTTTCATATTAAACTCTCCGAGATAGTTAATGCTTCTTTCTCACTTGGAAAGACTATTTCTGAAAAATACATAGTGTGCAAAGTTCTCATATCGTTTCCATATAGATACGAATCTAAGAAGCATGCAATCATAGAATCAAATGATCTATCAACACTTTCACGAAGTACACTCGTTGGAAAGTTAATGATCTTTGATCATGAATCGCAGTTTATTCAAACTAAAGGAATTGCTTTCAAAGCTGCAAAAATTCCAAAAGCTCCAATGGAGAAAGATAGATTGATGGATGATTCTGATGAACTGATTGAAGAAAATTCTGACGATGAAATTGAATAATCATTATCATTAACCACTAGACAGTTTCGAGATCTCTTAAAGAAAAGAAATAAGAGATTCATAAAAGATACCCATCGATCTTCTCGACCCCATGATCGTGTTCCTGTCAAGAACAAGAAAGATCAAGAAGAAGATGATGAATATTAGCCTCAGTGCTTCAAGTGTAAAGGTTTCGGTCACATAGCTAAAGATTGTCCCAATCTTAGGAAATACACTGGAAGCAAGGCTTTGGCTGTAACTCTAGATGAGACCTCTGATTCATATGACTCTGAAGAAGAGGAAACATCTAACTTTGCACTAGTTGTCAATTTAATTCCCTCTTCCTCCATTAGTGATTTAACCATTTTAAAAATGGACATGTCTTCCAATGTTAATAAATTATATAGTGGTAAAGGGAAAAATAAGACAAAATGCAAAATTGTCTTAAAGAACAGAATTGCTAAAAGTTGCATATGCAACTCGAGTCAATCTCAAGATACTTCGTTAATTCGAGGTAACATGAAAAGAGTTTTTCATACGATACTAGATCAAGGACATACTGATTGTTCCAAATCCATAATGAGAGAAAATCTCATACTAATACCACTTAATCGGTATTAGAATTACATCCTCACCTTATGTGCCGAATATATGTGAGGAAGTAAGAATAAAGGCACTTATGTGTAGATTATGGGAATAAAATCTAGTAATTAAAAAGTATATCCAAATATTATATTTTTGGAAGTATGAAAATTATAAAAAGATCTTTCTCATTCTCTGGTCATTCTTTATCCAAAACATGAGTCAGGATCCGATGTCTTCTCTTGAAAAGAGGCGTGAATCGAAAAATCTCTTTATGAATAAGTATGCACCTTCTCTTGGTGCTATATCTAAGAGTAAAATCAAAAAGAGAGATTGGCTTAGCTGACCGGTTGTCAGCCGACACAAATATAAATTACACTTTCTTACTACTCAAAATATATAATGAAGCAAGGGCAAGAAAGGATCGTTCCCACAGAGAGGTCTTGGTTGTCAAGTTGTTATGGTTTCCTATATAAAACACCGAGGGTTTTGTGATTGTGTAAATAAAAATAAAATAAAAGCAAAACAATAAAAAGTAAACACGCAAATCAAGGGTGTGAAATATTGGATAAAGTTTTCATCTTCAATTGTAAACAAGTTTTTGAATATATGAATAGAATTCGTATTTAATCTCGCTATCATCAAAAGCCTTAGAATACCTTATTGCAAGAATACTCCGTAAATTTCCTAATTTATCACACACACATTAGAGCTGCGCATGTGAATTCTACCTAAAGAATAACCTAACGCATTGTGATAATTAAGTTCAATTCCTAGGAGCATTAAGTTTCAGAAATAGGCTAATCAATGCAATTGTAATACATTGCGCAAACAATTCGGACAAAGGTCAATTTCTACATATGACTACGAGGATGTATCACTACAACCTAGAATCATATCATGCTACTCGTATTCAAGGTTATCGCTTGATGAAAAACCCTAAAATAGCTATAGATATGGATGTGAGTTCAATCAATTCTAGACTTAACTAAACAAACATTCAATCATATTGCAATACATCAATCATGCAATTATTTTAACCCGTAGAAATCAAACGATAATATTGAGAGAAAACTAATTCATAAAAATCATAACTTGGTTGCAAAATCCAACTACATCTTCAACCAATAATAAATCAAGTACTTGTGTTTTTGGAAATCATCATAGAAAGTTTAGAAGAACCTATCATGTGAAACCCTAGAACAAAAGTAGAAGTCTCCCTCATGGAGATATTAGGTTTAGAGAAAGAGTTTTCTATATATATGCTTCTCCCATTCCATAAGGATACTCCTTCCAATATTAGGTCTTCTCAAAACCCATCTCCAAGTGGTCCACCAAGCCCATGTGTGAGAAAAACCCATGTAGAAAATATGTCCAAAATTCGCCGCGGAAAATCGGGATTATGGCGGGAAAAGTCACCTGAAAATCGGCTCAGTGACCGCAAAGTTCACCCGGTCACCGGTCAACGAGTCAAAGCGGTCAGCTCCGAGTCAATGAGTCAAATCAATGTGAATCGGTGAGTCAGAACCGGGTCATATGAATCGGGTGGTCTAGTCAGACCTGAATCAGATGCTACTCAGCTGACTTGGTTCACCTTCTAGGCCAGTGCACAGGCCTGAGCTATTGCACCATGATTGTGCTTCATATCCAGCCATGATGGCTGTGCATCCTGCAATTTCATATATAACCAGCACAAACTCTCAGTAGCCGCACCAGAATCCTTGCAATCTCCATATTAGTCACAGATTCAACACTTTCAGCTGCTTCAACCGCCAAACCATCAGTAACAACACCAGTGCCATTCTCTCGATCAAGCTGCCCCCGTAAGTTCCTCCTCGGGCCCATGTTCTATAGCAAGACATTGTCTCACTACCACCAAAGATACTGACTTCGAGTCATCTCCCTGTCACATTACAACTTTAAGAACTCAATCACAGCATCACGTCCTTCACTGCCATCAGGCCAGCCAGCATCATCACCTGCAATTTACCAGACCACCATAATTTCATACAAACTCCATCTGCAGCTTCTTCTCAGTTCCAAATCCAGCTCAGTCCAGCTGCACAGTCAATCATGCCACAGCTGCAACGAACCCCAATTCCAACAGCAGCAACCCATTAAATCTTCACCACCATAAAATTACAGTCGCAATACCACTAGAATCCATCTCCATATGCTCATCACAAGCTCAGGTCAGTTTCATAACCTGCAACTGCTCAGCCTTCTCATCTTCAACAACTTGGCAGGCCATAGCTGGAGCAACAGCAGCAACACTTGCTCACCATACTCTCGACTATGTGAACTGCAACATTACCAGTTGCTCAGCTGTAGCTCCAGAGCTGCTCATGGACCCAGTGCCATTCCTTCGTCCAAGCCACAACTCCCAACCTCAGCTCAGCCATACTAGCTATGGCACCTGCATCTCCATATGCCAATGAACCACCAAATTCTACCATCTCCAACTGATCTGCAGCTGCACCTCAATTCCCTGTAACTTCATGGCTACAATGCCATGCCAGCGACCACAATCCTGCAGCAAGCATCAATCCAAGAGCAACCCATCTCAGCTCAGCTGCAATGTCAGATCTGTAGCTCCATCAACCCATAGCAGCAGCCTTCTTTATTCATCTCTCAGTTCAGATTCCACTAATGCCTTGCTGCAACAACCAATTCAAAAACCCATTCAATCATCAGTTCTATGTCCATTTGCATCTCTTAATACATGACCAAATCTTCTCTAAAATCTCCAGCCTCACTATCAATTCCACCTCCAACTGCAGCTCTCAAACTGTGCATAAACATTCCAGTGCCAGCTTCTCTGCCATCAAACTATGAGAACAACCAATTTCTCCACCAATTTTTCATCCTTCCAACAACAAAATCACCACCATCAGTCAGCAGTGAAGCTCAAACCAAAACCCAATCTGATGAATACCCATCCTTTCATGCTCTTCTTAACTTCAATTTCTCTAACACGACCAGCAATTTCCATCACAAGACCTAATGTTCTTCACTAATAAAATCCCAACATCTCCTCTGAACCCAGATTCGATCCATCCCTCAATTCAACAGCAGCAGCCACCGATCTTCGATTCTCTTTCTCAATCACTGAAAAACCCATTTCATAATCCAACTTCAATTCAAAAACCCTAACTCCTCTCAGATGCATATCAATCCCCAGTTCTTCATTTCAAATCGATCCCCAACTCCGCTTCACTCTCGACCATAAGCTCACCTTCTCCATCACCTGTTCGAATCATCCTTTGTTGCAAATCACTTCCCTGAATCTCTCTCGATCTCTTAATTTCAGCAACGAGTCGCCGCTTGTTTTCTTTATCTCGAATTCGGTGAAAAACTATTGAGAAGTCATCTTCTCTCGATTTTAGAAGTAATGCTCGTTATACAACACCCAGTAATCTTGATAAGGGGTAACTAAGCTGGATGTCCCTTAACCTCGGCTCGGCTCCAAATAGTATTCCTCCGAATAGAGTTGCCCCTTAAAAAACGAGGGGATGTCAATAGTAGTGGACCTACAAAATGACCATTGTGCCCTTTTGGTCTTCCAAGTCCTTTTGCTCGTAACTTCTTCATACGAACTCAGAATGACTCCGTTCTTTCGCCACTGACTTCGTCTTCTGGTCCTCTACAAAATGATGACTAGAAATCCTCCATTTGAACGAGTTCCACTGATTCTTTGGCCCTTCTTCACTTATGACTTCACTTTTGTAGCCATTTCCACTTCTTTTTGCTCCAAATGACTCCAAAATACCTGATAACTCAAAACCAATATAAGATACATAATTTACAAGAAAACTCGCAAAGAAAGCATAAATACTAGATATAAAATTAGGTGTTTTACGACACCTATCAGATTCCCCCACACTTAGACTTTGCTAGTCCTCGAGCAAATCAAACAAAACAATTCTAAAGAATACATACAACTCCGTGTCGTCGAGATTACGGTTACTTTTAGCATAAATAACAAGCCTTTAAACCCCTAGGTGTCCCTAGTGGACGAGTTATAGTCTCGTGAGGGTTTACTAAAGATATACCCACAAAACCTATTTTTCCAACTTACTAGTTCTCCGTAATGATAGTATCCAACGCGCTAAGAAGACATAGAAATTCTGCACACTAGTCATAAGAAGTTAGACACATAAATGAACACAATCTCATCCTTAAAAGTTGAGAGAGAAATAACCATCCCTTCTCGACAAAAATTCGGGTTCGGAGTGATCGAAAGTCTCGACTCTGCCTCACAAGAAAGGGTTTTATGAAGTTGCTCTCAATAATAAACAGCTTTTTATGGGTCACACATGTGTCCAGGTAGGAATGAAGAGAGAATCCTGAGACACGTTGAATGGTAGGAAGGTAAAACCCTCCGAAATATTTTGAAAACCCACATCTTTTATATATTTTTGAAAACCCATTTTTCTGACTATCTCTACGAAAGGAAATCAACCACTTAACGAAGGTGGGAATATGCTTACTCACCTCGTTATCCGTTCGGCGTGCAGCTAGCACCACTCTCACAACATCCATAGAAACGTCTCCGGTCTTCTATCGGTGTCTTCATCTTCGTCTTCGGTCTTCAACTCTTGATGATAACTCTTGAACTTCGTAGAATCTTGACAATATGATTATTTCCTCTAATTCCTTGTCGCTTGAAACTTCATTATAGATATTCCTTCTTTCCATTGGCTTTATTGAAAGAACACAAAACTAAAAACAAACTATACAAACCCAAAATTTAATTTAATTTTTTTTTTCTTGTTTTCTTTTTTATTAATTTTTTTTTTTTAATAATTTTTTTTTTTTTTTTTTTTTTTTTTTTTTTTTAAGACAAGAGAAAGTAAAATACAAATAAAATAAAAACGTAAGTACAAAGGCCATGGTGTAAGTACTTTACCGCTTGATTCTTCATAACTTATATGTCTTGATATCATAAACTTCTCGAACTCTCATCTTTGATAATTTTCACTCTTTTTTGTATTGTTGCTTTACTTAAATCTGAAATCTGCTCAATTCTGTACCGTTGCTTGTAAACCTTGAACGTGTTCAACTTTCCTTCGAATTTGTGATGCTCCTCTTGTTGATGATGATGGTGTTTCTATGGACCTGTTGGTGTAGAGAGAGATAAGGTGGATGGTGCTAACTGCGAACAAGATTACAAGTGGTATGTAAGTTAGCAATTCGATGTCACCATCATGATTGATAAAAATAGCACTCAAGAGATCAAAATAGTGCTTCTATGGTGGGAGGTTGGACATCTCACCATTCTGCCCGGAATTTACGTACGGTGACACACACTCTAAAAGCACAAATTTAGACAGGTACAAAGAATTGAAGGTTGGTGCCTCACATTATGTAACTTGGGTAGTCTCCACTATAGAGGATCACTACTCTAATACCGAATTCAGTCTGCACCTTATTTGCCACTGGCATGGTTAAATCCAACTTTAACTCTCATACAATTAAGAAACCCGATCATGTTCTCTGTCATCTCTAAGTTCAGTCACTCTTATGAGATTCTCGATGTAATCTTAGCGACATGTATACTATGTGACTCTAAACTAACCACAAGTTGGAGTTTTATTCAAATATATACAAAAAATTGAAAATTTTGACTCAAAAAGGCTAAAAACTCTATATGCAAAAGACTCCCCCACACTTAAACTTCACATTGTCCTCAATGTGTAAAACCGAAAATTCTGAATTCTGACGTAACAGCATATAAAATGCAAAAACTGTACAAATTGGTAAGGAATTTGGAAAAACTCCATTTCACAAAAGTTGTTCATATACGTGTTTTCTACAAAGTGTTAAAAGGGCACAGTGTTTCAATAAACGGTCTGACAATTATGGTCTCTGGACTGAACTACGTGCAGTCTGAATTTTTCTGACGAAAAGGTATTCGTCCTAATTCTCTTCTAAGATAGATTCCGGACGCAATGAAATTAAACATGGGGATGCAAATATGATATGAAAACTAAAAAATAAAATAAAATACAAGGGTTTATGATACAAAACCTATGGGTTGCCTCCCATTTAGCGCTTGGTTTAAAGTCGTCATCCCGACTCTTTTGTTATCGTCCATATACCAACAATCTGAAAAGTTGAGGATCCTTCCATGTAACCTGTTTTGCAAACACTAGATTCACACAAATATTAGTAATATAAAGCAGAAACGAAGCTATTAACCGATAAAAGTTTCCCCCACACTTATTCGTGTCCACACTTGGGAGTGTATAAAGAATATAAAAGTTGGGTACTTCCACGGTTTCTTGTTCCAAAACCTGCATAGTATGAGAATTAAGTTTCTCTAATGGAGGAAAATGAGAAACAAAGTCATCCAACAATATTCTCGAAGCACATACATTCAAACCAATAAGAGGTAAAGGAGAAGAAACAATAGGCAACGGGTTAGACAAACCTTGCACAATCTCTTTTATCACGGAATCCTCTTCATCCTTGAAAAACTCAAGTGAATAAGTCACCTCTTTTATATCATGGTCCTCTATCAAACCTTGCAACCATTCTTCGTCCGTTTTTGCCGTAACCAAAGTCTCGACATAAACATCATCATTACAATCATATGCAAGCTCAATTGGGTCTTCCACAATATTGGTCAAACCGGTCTCATTCTCAACACACTCCTCTTTGTTGTAAGGCACATACTCTTTTGCGGATCCAAATTTTATTATAAGAAACTTTTCTAGAACACTCGAAAATGCATCATCCTCAAGCTCCGCCCTTTGAATAGGCTCTTGATCATTATTAAGATCAATGCTTGAGTAATCTACACAAGTGTCGACATATTCCTCTTCGTCTTCATCTTGATCCCAAAAAGACTCCATTGTACACTCCTCGGGGATGTCACCATGAGTTTTTTCAAGCAATGTATCATAATCACCGTCACTATCATAGTCAACATAAGATTGGTCCTCGCTGAATTTAGTCTTGCTAATCTCTAACTCATCCTTTTGAATAGGTGAATGATCATTATTACGATCAAGAGTTGAGTTAACTACACAAATATCAACAAAAGTCCCCAAAGGTTCGCTTTTTTCAACATAATTATTCATTTCCTCCTTGTATTCTTCAATGCCTTGTCTTAAAGTGGAAACACCTTTTTGAAGCTCTTGGAGTGTTCCATCCAAATTCTGAATATAGTGTTCCATTTGTTTGTAAAGCTCATTCGACAAGGCAAAAGTAGAATTACTTACTTCAGTATTGTTAGGCCAATTATCTTCCCTTTGAATGGGTGAATGACCATAACTACGATCAGAAATTGGGCCATACATACTATGAGCACATTCGGTCGATGAAACTGGTTCCACGCTGGGTTGTCCAAAAACTGACTCCATGCTGGCCATAAATTGTTGCATTTCATCTACCAAACTAGAGGAAAAATTAATAGGAGTCCAACTAGTCTCCCCTCCTTGTAGTTGTTCACTTACATACCCACCATAAGAAGGTTGGAATGTATGAGAACAACTAAAAGGGTCCAAAAGTCAGTTATCTTCATCTTCTAAATATTGACCATAATTCTAAAGGATTGGTTTTGATTGTACTTTTCATGTTTTGAATAAATAAGGGTGATAGTTGTCATATTTTTAATTGAGGCAAGTGTATGTTGAATCTCCTGGAGCCTTATTGATTCCAATATGCTCCGTCCATAGAAATTGGTACACGAAACGAGATTCTCAAAACATCATATCTTTCCGGAAGAACCAAAGAATAAGAAAAATTACACTATCGTAAAACAAAAATAAAAACAAAAATAAGAAACCAAAAACAATTAACAAAATCTTGGGGCTTTTCATGCCTCCCTTCAAAAAAAAAAGTTGTCATATTGTTGAAAATTTGATTCCAATTGTCACCGAATTGGTAATATAAATTACACTTTCTTACTACTCAAAAAAGTATAAAAATAAAAACAAAAATAAGAAGCAAAAACAATTAACAACCATTGCAAGAAAGGATCGTTTTCCTACTCAAAATATATAATGAAGCAAGGGCAAGAAAGGTCTTGGTTGTCAAATTGTTATGGTTTCCTATATAAAACACCGAGGGTTTTGTGATTGTGTAAATAAAAATAAAATAAAAGCAAAACAATAAAAGGTAAACACGCAAATCAAGGGTGTGAAATATTGGATAAAGTTTTCATCTTCAATTGTAAACAAGTTTTTGAATATATGAATAGAATTCGTATTTAATCTCGCTATCATCAAAAGCCTTAGAATACCTTATTGCAAGAATACTCCGTAAATTTCCTAATTCATCACACACACATTAGAGCTGCGCATGTGAATTCTACCTAAAGAATAACCTAACGCCTTGTGCTAATTAAGTTCAATTCCTAGGAGCATTAAGTTTCAGAAATAGGCTAATCAATGCAATTGTAATACATTGCGCAAACAATTCGGACAAAGGTCAATTTCTACATATGACTACGAGGATGTATCACTACAACCTAGAATCATATCATGCTACTCGTATTCAAGGTTATCGCTTGATGAAAAACCCTAAAATAGCTATAGATATGGATGTGAGTTCAATCAATTCTAGACTTAACTAAACAAACATTCAATCATATTGCAATACATCAATCATGCAATTATTTTAACCCGTAGAAATCAAACGATAATATTGAGAGAAAACTAATTCATAAAAATCATAACTTGGTTGCAAAATCCAACTACATCTTCAACCAATAATAAATCAAGTACTTGTGTTTTTGGAAATCATCATAGAAAGTTTAGAAGAACCTATCATGTGAAACCCTAGAACAAAAGTAGAAGTCTCCCTCATGGAGATATTAGGTTTAGAGAAAGAGTTTTCTATATATATGCTTCTCCCATTCCATAAGGATACTCCTTCCAATATTAGGTCTTCTCAAAACCCATCTCCAAGTGGTCCACCAAGCCCATGTGTGAGAAAAACCCATGTAGAAAATATGTCCAAAATTCATCGCCGGAAAACTGGGATTATGGCCGGAAATTGGCCGGAAAAGTCACCGGAAAACTGCTCAGGTGACCGGCAAAGTTCACCCGGTCACTGGTCAACGAGTCAAAGCGGTCAGCTCCGAGTCAATGAGTCAAATCAATGTGAATCGGTGAGTCAGAACCGGGTCATATGAATCGGGTGGTCTAGTCAGACCTGAATCAGATGCTACTCAGCTGACTTGGTTCACCTTTTAGGCCAGTGCACAGGCCTGAGCTATTGCACCATGATTGTGCTTCATATCCAGCCATGATGGCTGTGCATCCTGCAATTTCATATATAACCAGCACAAACTCTCAGTAGCCGCACCAGAATCCTTGCAATCTCCATCTCAGTCACAGATTCAACACTTTCAGCTGCTTCAACCGCCAAACCATCAGTAACAACACCAGTGCCATTCTCTGACTGAAGCTGCCCCTGTAAGTTCCTCCTCAGGCCCATGTTCTATAGCAGCACATTGTCTCACTACCACCAGCATACAGCTTCGAGTCATCTCCTTGTCACATTACAACTTTAAGAACTCAATCACAGCATCACGTCCTTCACTGCCATCAGGCCAGCCAGCATCATCACCTGCAATTTACCAGACCACCACAATTTCATACAAACTCCATCTGCAGCTTCTTCTCAGTTCCAAATCCAGCTCAGTCCAGCTGCACAGTCAATCATGCCACAGCTGCAACGAACCCCAATTCCAACAGCAGCAACCCATTAAATCTTCACCACCATAAAATTACAGTCGCAATACCACTAGAATCCATCTCCATATGCTCATCACAAGCTCGGGTCGGTTTCATAACTCTGAATCGCTCGACCTTCTCATCTTCAACAACTTGCCAGGCCATAGCTGGAGCAACAGCAGCAACACTTGCTCACCAGACTCTCGACTATGTGAACTGCAACATTACCAGTTGCTCAGCTGTAGCTCCAGAGCTGCTCATGGACCCAGTGCCATTCCTTCGTCCAAGCCACAGCAACTCCCAACCTCAGCTCAGCCATACTAGCTATGGCACCTGCATCTCCATATGCCAATGAACCACCAAATTCTACCATCTCCAACTGATCTGCAGCTGCACCTCAATTCCCTGTAACTTCATGGCTACAATGCCATGCTAGCGACCACAATCCTGCAGCAAGCATCAATCCAAGAGCAACCCATCTCAGCTCAGCTGCAATGTCAGATCTGTAGCTCCATCAACCCATAGCAGCAGCCTTCTTTATTCATCTCTCAGTTCAGATTCCACTAATGCCTTGCTGCAACAACCAATTCAAAAACCCATTTAATCATCAGTTCTATGTCCATTTGCATCTCTCAATACATGACCAAATCTTCTCTAAAATCTCCAGCCTCACTATCAATTCCACCTCCAACTGCAGCTCTCAAACTGTGCATAAACATTCCAGTGCCAGCTTCTCTGCCATCAAACTCTGAGAACAACCAATTTCTCCACCAATTCTTCATCCTTCCAACAACAAAATCACCACCATCACCGGCGATGAAGCTCAAACCAAAACCCAATCGATGAATACCCATCCTTTCATGCTCTTCTTAACTTCAATTTCTCTACACGACCAACAATTTCCATCACAAGACCTAATGTTCTTCACTAATAAAATCCCAACATCTCCTCCCGAACCCCAGTTCGATCCATCCCTCAATTCAACAAAGAAGACCACCGATCTTCGATTCTCTTTCTCAATCACTGAAAAACCCATTTCATAATCCAACTTCAATTCAAAAACCCTAACTCCTCTCAGATGCATATCAATCCCCAGTTCTTCATTTCAAATCGATCCCCAACTCCGCTTCACTCTCGACCATAAGCTCACCTTCTCCATCACTGTTCGAATCATCCTTTGCTTTGCAAATCACTTCAAATCTCTCTCGATCTCTCAATTTCAAACCAATGAGTCGCTGCTTGTTTTCTTTACCTGAATTCAGGTGAAAAACTATTGAGAAGTCATCTTCTCTCGATTTTAGAAGTAATGCTCGTTATACAACACCCAATAATCTTGATAAGGGGTAACTAAGCTGGCTGGCCCTTAACCTCGGCTCGGCTCCAAATAGTATTCCTCCAAATAGAGTTGCCCCTTAACAAACGAGGGTATGTCAATAGTAGTGGACCTACAAAATGACCATTGTGCCCTTTTGGTCTTCCAAGTCCTTTTGCTCGTAACTTCTTCATACGAACTCAGAATGACTCCGTTCTTTCGCCACTGACTTCGTCTTCTCGTCCTCTACAAAATGATGACTAGAAATCCTCCATTTGAACGAGTTCCACTGAGTCTTTGGCCCTTCTTCACTTATGACTTCACTTTTGTAGCCATTTCCACTTCTTTTTGCTCCAAATGACTCCAAAATACCTGATAACTCAAAACCAATATAAGATACATAATTTACAAGAAAACTCGCAAAGAAAGCATAAATACTAGATATAAAATTAGGTGTTTTACGACACCTATCATTAGCAAGAAGGAAAGAGAAAATATGCTGAAGAAATATCGGTGTATTGAAGCTTTGACACACTTTTGTGTTCAATCAAAGACATAATTACATGTTTGTAGGATCATAATATCGCAACATACAAGGCTCGCGGGATTAATGAACGACGGTGTCGCGAGGGAGTCGCAGGGAGCTAAAATAAACGACGCAATGAATAACGGCGAGGCAAAACATAAAGAAGACGTGAGATCGGCGAGGTTAAGAAGTGTCGCGAGAGTGAATGTTTATGCATCTGCGACACTTCGCGAGACATTCACGAAAATAAAGGGGAGCTTAGCTGTCATCCACTATGTATTACCCTATATAAAGGGGTAAATGAGTCTGTAAAAAAGGAGAGATCTTTTTAGAATGGTTAAGCAAGTCAATAGGAGAGAGAAAGTTTAAGAGTGTTTTAATTTCTAAGTGTAATTCTATTATCCTGTGTAAACATTTCATAGATTCAATCAATAAATATTCTTGATCTTACATCTTACAATGGATTAATTAAGCAAAATTGAGTAAGGGGTGTAGTGTGGGAAATCCTGCTACTACATATGCGCTAGAAACAGGGGCGAGCAGTGATTGACATAGAAATTGGAAGGAATTTGGATTAACGAGAGAAAAGATTTGGAGAAGATACTCAAAAATTCATTGAAAAGAAAAATGGCTAGGAGAAGAAATGTACAAGGGCAACCAACGATTGTAAGAAGAAGTGGGAGACTTGGCTTGGAGAAAGGAGGAATGAAACGGGAGAATCGTCAAGGATGAATATGAGAAAGCGATGGAGAAGATCAAAACCAGCCACCGATCTCCCCAAAGCAAACGCGGCTGTGGATTATGATAGAGTAAGGGTACATACTTGGAGGTCGATTACTCAAGACGAGAGGGAAGAGGAGCGAATGGTGAACAATGGACAAGGAGAGCAAGGAACGAATGGAGAAATGAATCCATAAAACGAAGAAATCGCGACATTAGAAAGATTGAGACAAACAATACACGAAGAGAGACGGCTAGAGGCGGAGGAGGAACGAGCAAACTTGACAAGACAGAATCATGAATTGAGGATGGAAAATATGAGGTTGCAAAATAGGAGATCAAGAAGTAGCGTGAGATCAAGTTCAAGATCGAATAGGGAAGAAAGAAGGAGAGTTTTACCAACGAAAAGTGCAGGAAGAAACACAAAATCCAAATACGAGAGCATGGCGAGAGAAGAGGGGAAATGGAAGATCGTTATATTCCTCGGCAAAGATCTTCAAAATGAGCGAAATAGGAAAATCAAGGAAACATGCAACTCCAAGGGCCGAATGACCCAGTGCGAAGGAAGAATAATCTTGCCTGAAGAGAAGAATTGAGAAGAAACCGAGAGATCGAGAATGACATTGAGAGACACTACATTGAACAAGCGCGGCTAGCTCGCGAGAGAGAAAGAATAAGAGCGAAATGGAAAATCAAGAGATGGAAGAGGCAATCCGGCGAAATAACCATGACAACCGCGAAAGAAGGAGGGAACAAAATCGTACCAATAGAAATATTAATGAGGAATATGAGAGGGTGCAGATGGGAATTGAGAGACAGCCAAGAAGAGAGAACAACCGATATAATGGCGTGCGAATTGGTGTGAAAAGAAACGAAGAAGAGCGTCGCGAGGGGAAAGAAGAGGAGAAAATAACGAGCGGGAAGGTCAAAATAGGCACGAGCGAAGAAGGAGAGAAACAGAGTTAAAAGACCGGTAGAATCAAACTACGAGGGAAATGAACAAATCTTAAGAGAGCTGGCTTGAAATGAGAGGATTCTTGAATAGTAGAAGGAAAGGAGGAAGGAGACAATTAGACGAAGCCATCGCATGAGACGCCGCGAAGAATCCCTTCACACTAGAAACAGATGGGAGGAATACCTCCTAAGTGCAATCTACTGCGTTAACCAACATCTTTGATGGAACAACTTTGTGCGGTACAACATATCAAGGCTTATATGAGATGTATGTTACGGTGGGAGAATCATGATGCCATACTATGCAAATATTTCGCATCAAGCCTAATAGGAGAAGCACTAAAATGGTTTGAAGGTCTGCCAAGGAACACAATCACATCATTTAACCATTTACAAGCCACATTCACAGGAGCATACATAATAACTTGACTCTTGCGACCCGGTATTGAAGATGTATTTGGGTTGAAACAAAGGGTTGGCGAGAGCTTAAGGCGATTGACAATAAGATGGAGAACCATGTGTAGCGAAATGGCGGGACGGGTTGAGGAAAGATATCTCATCCTCTCATTTGTGAATGCTCTCTTTGCGACTAACTTGTTATACATTCAAATTTTAGAATCAAAAATACAATCACGATGGCAGAAGCTGGGGAGTTACGGGAAGAATATATTGCTTTAGAAGAAAGACGAGAATGAAATGAATTCTTATCCGATCGCGAACACAAGCTCGAATGCTGCGAACGCAAGTTTGTTGCCTCAATTCATAAATACGGTGGTGAGTACTTCGCAAGGACAGCAAGCAAGGAAAGGCGATGAGGGACAATGAGAAGATAGTAGCCATGGGAAGCCACGATCAAGAGGAATTTGAACGAGAAAGGAACTATCACAACCGTAATGACAATAATAAGATTCGGAGGCTAGATCATGTGCAAGAAACATACGGTGGACGAAGGCAAAATAACCGTGGAGGGCAGATAAGTCGCAGAATAGTATGGGAAGAGATTAAGATGCCTCCACTAAACGCTAGTGTGGAAAAGATCTGGGAAGCTATACTTGTGATGGAAAATGTACCAGCACCTTGGAATGTGGGAATGGAACCACCGCCAGGCGATAGAAGTCATGAGTTTTGTTCTTACCATCGCTTCCATGGGCATCAAACAAACGATTGTAGAAACATAAAGAGAATTATTCTCAGGATGATTGATCAGGGGAAGCTGAATCACTTTCTAAAGGGAGAAGAAGCAGGCCAGACATTACCACCACCACCAGAGATGCACAGAACAGTGTCGGCGAAAGGAAAGGAAACATTTGTGATAGAAATCGGGACAAAAGCTAAAAATCTGAATTGCAACTATATCGTCCACTCCTATCGCACCATTGAATATTTTCATGACAATGTGCTCAGTAGAGTCTTTGCGAGAGATGCTAATGATAAAGAAATAATGAACCTGGCGAGAACGACGCAGTTAGAAAAGTGGCAGCTGAAGACCATTTCTTTCTCTGCATATGAAGTGCTAAAAGGAAGAGAAACACATGATAGCCCATTGGTTGTGAAGCTAGAGATTAACCCGAAACCAGTTGATGGAGAAGATGATGAGGCAGAAGCTTGCTGGGCGATCAACCGAATCTTAATCGACACCGGAAGTTCGGTGAATATTCTCTTCTACCATACTTACAAGACGATGGGAGGAAAATATGAGGATTTGATCCCCTCTACATACAAGATATATGGATTTAATGGCACTGCAAACAAACCAAAGGGAGAGGTTCGCATGAGAATACCTCTACAAGGATTATCAACTGATATTTTATTCTGTGTGATTGACGTGGAATCTCCATATAATGCGCTGATTGGGAGGCCATGGCTTCATGAAATCTTGGGAGTCGCATCAACATATCATCAATGTATAAAATTTCCACATCCAAATGGCATTGGTATTATACAGGGAGATTGGAAGGAGTCGCAACAATGTCATGAAGTAGATGTAGAAAATTTCTACTTGAAGAAAGAAATGCCAAAAGAAAAGGTTGGAATCAACATGTGAGAGATGAGCGAGAGAAAGGAAAAATTGATGGTGGATGCTATAGAAGTAAGGACTCGAACATACCTCGCGAGGTGAATGCACAGAGACAGGCCAATATTATGATAAAGAAGCAAAAGATATGAGGAACAAAAGGCATAAGAAGTGAATAATCAATAAAAGCGAGGATGCAAAGTAGCAGTGAAGTAATGATGTGCGAGAATCTCGCAGCAAAGAGTAAATGAGAATTCGATTAAGAAAGAAAAGTGAAATACAACAAACGAAACAGAACCATGCGAATACTTCGTAAACAAATATCAACAAATAATGAAACATGAATGATTGAATGATTTAACAAATATGAATGAGTAAATGAATGGGACGAACCTTTATGGCGTACACCCTAGTTCGCGAATAACATTTCGTAAGAGGCAAATGTAAGACCTAAAGTGCGTCATATAAGGGGTATCTCTCGACATGGCTCGGGGAAAGGTTACACCGCTCCTGAAGCCCGAGTCATGAAAATTTGGGGCCCATGAAAGCCTATCCGGGGAGATACCTTGGATTCCCAACTATATATGTAGGTTATACCCTGGTTGGGCGTAGGGTCTCTTCCAAGGAGTCGAGTGTATGCTCAAGGCGCCGAGGTACACGGTTGAGCCAGAGTGCCCGGGATGGATGAACCTACCCCCGCCATTCTTGGCAAGTCTTGGCATGCGTTGCACTCGCCCGGAAAACTCCACTTAGGGTGCAGCCTCGTAACCATAAACCCTATAGGTATAAGGGATAAGAGGCTGCGAAAACAACCTGGTTGTTGTTAAGACCGGATGGGAGGAGCTAGTCTTGTATGGCCGATGTTTCGCCTCCTTGAAGGGGCAACCTAGGAGATGATAAGGGCGGCGCTCTCCATTAGGGGGTGTCAAAACAGAGACGCAAATGTCATAAGCCTAAATTTTCGCAAGAAAATTTAGGCTCGTCATATTTGTGCAATGATCCTGCAGAGGCAATAATACTAACGCGAGGGTAAGGCGAGATCAATGGGTCTTTACACGAAAGTGTACGGACGTCCTGCGATTTCGTCGCACGACGGCAATGTCATGGGGCTTTATGTTCGCAAGGATATATAGGCTGTCATATTGTCCGCAACTAAAACATCTGCGAGGGCAAAAATACTTGGAAAATGATAAGGCAAGATCAATGGGTCTTTACATGCAAGTGTGAAGACGTCCTACGATTTTGTCGCAATACAAGGTGGCAGGGGAAGACCTCTAATTAGGGAGGTCTAACTCGGAAGACCACACAAAAATGATAAGGCAGGGCCAATGGGCCCTTGCTTGAAAATATAAGGGCGGCTTGCGACGTTGTCGCAATGAGAAGAGATAAGATACATTTATGAAGATAAGGCAATGCAAGTAAAATTCTTGATCTATGAAGATACCTGCGACCTCGTCGCAATAATACATTTCAACAACAATAAAAGTATTATCCAACCAAATACATGAAGACAACTAAAATCTTCCATCGAAGATAAATAACAGAGGCAAGTATGGGAATGGAAAAGATGGAATATTGTTATTCATCTTGACGAAAGAGTTATACATCAATAATGTTAGCCAATTATATTACAAGGAAGAACTACCAAAAAAGGGGAGTGAAGATTGAATTCATGGGGGAAAAATCCAAGAAATTCACCATAACAAAGATACAGAAATGTACAGATATTACAGGCAGCGAAAGAAAACAAAAAGAGTTATCTCTTTGGTGATTCTTCTCCTTCATCTGATTCTTCAGTCTTATTATTCTCATCGCCAGAATTTTCTTCTTCGCTAGCCTCACTATCGAAACATCCGAGACAAGTGATTTTGGAACCTTTTCAAGAAGCCGGGGATATGAATGCGAGAGGGATATTGTGGTCCTTACAAACATACTCCATGGCTCCATTGCGAAAAACGAACAACATCATTATTAAAGTTCTCCATTGTTGTTAGAAATTGTTTCTTCAACCTGGAATATTTATTGTCGCGAAGGAGAGACTCTTTGCGAAATTTTTCTTTTCATTTCAAGTTCTTCAATTCTCATTGGAAAATTCTGGCGAGTTGTTCTTTGATTCAAGTTCTCTAATTCTAACCCGAAGCCTCTTCTCGGATTATCTGCAAATAAGTAACAACAAGTTAATAATTTACAAGCAATACTACGAAGTAAGAAGCAGTAAGGTATAATAAGTAACCTTCTCTATCAGATATCATATCTTTAATCAAGGAAGTATGCTCGGCATGAAGACTAACATCAACACCTAGGTTATTCCTGGCATTATCTAAAACTTTCGCAGCCCGAGTAATTCATCATCACTATTAATAACAAGAAGAGAACGAACTTGCTCTTCTCGGCCGCTTAAGCATAGTATTCTCGATGAAGGAGTTCATCTCGTTCAACTTGCACACCAAGAAGAGATTTGTGGAATTATGCTAACGCCTGTGCACCTATGTTAGTAATGCGATCGTTCTCATCTATGAGATCACTAATTTTCTTTCTTAAAGTCTTGATTTTCTTCTCGGAATCAAGGTACATTCGTTTAAAGCGATTAGTTAAATTTAAATTAGATCTGTGTTCGATCTCTAAAAGTTGATATTTGGATTGAAGATCCTTTAATGAAAGGAGGTTAGTTTTATCTGAGGAACTACTTAGAGATTGATTGAGGTGAGCGAGAAGAAGGTCATTATCCATAGGTTCAGGAAATGTATGGAGAAGAATAGCCTCATCGGAGAGATTATATACATCTGCGAAGGTAATAAGTTAGGTAGCAAAGATGTCGGCCGATAAGATAGAAATAATAAAAGGAAGTGAAATCTTATACCATAAAGTTGCTGATTAGCGTTCTGAAGAGAGGACACCCTATCCCTTTGGGAGTCAAGTTCGAGTATTTAACTTTTGAATTCTCTCGTCTTTATCGCGAGATGACGCAGACTTGATCTCTAATTCTCGAATCTTCTTGCTCAACCTGCAATTCTTCTTTTCAAGATTGTTGCGTCTTCTCTCGAGATCCGAGGCAACTACAAAAGAAGTTCTTCCAACCTATGAAAGAAAACAAGAAAAACACGGTACATATATATTTAAAAATTTAAAATTAACAGGGAAATGTGACTGCATGCATACCAAAGACCCAAGGGCGTTCAAGAAGTCAGGAGACACGATTCTAGAGGCTCCATTGAAAGAATCATTGCCTTCTAGTAAAGTAGCATTACACACATTTGCGAGAGTACCGCAAAGGGAAGCTAGGGGAGCATCTCCCATTCCTTGGAAAGAGTCTGAGAAGATGCTAGATAACCGATCCATAGGAGAGCCGGCCAACGGAATCTCCTTAGCAAGAGAGAGATTCGAATCATGGTTATCCTCATCAGAAGATTCGGAGCTTGAGTTAAGGCGAGAAGAAGATTGAATCTTTCGCTTCTTAGTTAATGGAGCAGAAGATTTACCCTTGCGAACGACAGTTCTGCCCTCACTTTTAATCTTCGCGGCTATAGCTTCTTCAACTCCAACCTTCGCACACGGTTAAAGATAAGAAACAGAGGCAACAATATTGTTTCAAATAACAAAGGAAATGTTTCTTACTTCATCCGTAAGCGATCGAAGTATCGTCAGGGTACTCTCCAACGGATTATCCTTGTATTTTCTTCTCAATTTGGTGATCTGAAAAATTTCACAAACTCGAAAATATAATAAGAAAATTGCAAAGCAAGATTTGAAGTAGAAAACATACCTCTTTTGCCTTATCGTCCATTTGAATTCCCAAGGATGATACTCTGCGAGATTCGCAGGAAGAACGTGCGAGCCCGCGATATAAGGGCCATTTAAAATCAAAGGTACAACCCACCACTTCTCATCTTTGGAGTGGCGAGGAGTAGTATTATTGCCCTAGTGCCAATCAATATCTTGCATGAGCAATTTATCCTCGGAACATCATCCTTCTTTTCGGGCGAATGCCCAGCGAGATTTCGCATTCCTCATCTTTATCACCGAATAATTTTCAAAAATGTTCTCTGATGTACTTCTCAAGAACTATTTCAAGTCGGCGAAATCGGGGTGTCTAACAAGTAGTAGGGTATAAAGATCCTTTGCCAGCACCACGGTTCGTGAACTCAAGCATTAGGCGAATGCAATCGCCACTCAATTGATAAAAATGCAGAGAATTCTTTATGGGCCAAGATTTCATAAAACAAAGGCATCTCGGGGGTTGTACAAGGGAATGGGAAGTCCCGCGAGAAGCTGACCTAGCGAGACTATAATCTTTTGATCATCACATTGATGATCAGAAAATAACTTTGCAGAAAGAATAGATGAAGATTCTTGATTGGGAATGGTTGATAGAGTGAAACCCTTCTCGAGCAACTTCTGTTGAACTTCATCAAAAGAAGCTTTATATGCACGACTAATGGAAGCCATTATCAGTATGGGAATGGATGGGAGGTTAAAGGTTAGGATCAGCGCTAGAAAGGATGAAGAAAAGATTTGCAGTAGCAGGAGCGCAAATTGCGGAAGGAGAGAGTCAAAGAAAAGTTGCAGAGAGAAACTAAAGGATGAAAAGGAGGGGAAAAGAGAACTATATATAGGGAAAAAAGATCCTCGAGAAAAACGAGGTCATTTAATGCGAGAAGAGACATGAATGGTTAAGAATAAGCGGTTGAAAGAGACGTGTCAAGAAGAGACTTTAATGATCAAAATCCGTGTAAAAGTACAAAACTGAAACAGATAAAGATGGGCAGTCGCGGCAACAATATTGTAAAAATCTCATGATACTCTTCCCTTCGTAGGAGAAATATGAGGAGAGATAGGAGACGATACTTCGTATATAACTCAAAGAAGCTTCAGAACTTTACAAAAGAATAGAGGCAAGTACGTACTTTTCAAGGAAAGTATTCTTTTGCTCGTTCCTCCATCAACAAAAGTCAAATATCGCTACCACAATAGATTTTTCCTTCAAGATCGCTCGTCAAGCAATATTCAAGGAAAAAGAGGCAAGATGTAGGATCATAATATCGCAACATACAAGGCTCGCGGGATTAATGAACGACGGTGTCGCGAGGGAGTCGCAGGGAGCTAAAATAAACGACGCAATGAATAACGACAGGCAAAACATAAAGAAGACGTGAGATCTGGCGAGGGTTAAGAAGTGTCGCGAGAGTGAATGTTTATGCATCTGCGACACTTCGCGAGACATTCACGAAAATAAAGGGGAGCTTAGCTGTCATCCACTATGTATTACCCTATATAAAGGGGTAAATGAGTCTGTAAAAAAGGAGAGATCTTTTTAGAATGGTTAAGCAAGTCAATAGGAGAGAGAAAGTTTAAGAGTGTTTTAATTTCTAAGTGTAATTATATTATCCTGTGTAAACATTTCATAGATTCAATCAATAAATATTCTTGATCTTACATCTTACAATGGATTAATTAAGCAAAATTGAGTAAGGGGTGTAGTGTGGGAAATCCTGCTACTACAATGTTCTTGCAGAATCCTTCACAAAAATTTCTCAACTGCAAGAAATTCTGGTCCAGCAACAAGGTTATCTTCTTGAAGAAATTCACAAGCTGAAAGCTGGAAGTGACAACCCACCTTCATCATGTACTGATATGAAGGACTAAGTTGCAAAAGAATAATAGACATCAGTTTGTGATTTCCTTCAATTATTGTATAAGGTCTATTTTTAAATAAAACTATCTATTATTATGAATAAAATTATTATTTTATAATTTTTCGTGTGATAGTTTTTCGATTACATAGCCTGTGCTTGAATGCTTTATATTATTGCTATGTGTTTATGGGATGTTTGATTTCGGTTTTCATAACCTTAATAATCGATCTTGAAAAAGTGTGGGTCTAACAACCGCACCCAATATTTCGCTTAGCAATTTGTATGGACTAACTCCAATATACTTTTCAAGAGAATCAACTATACAGTCAGAATTAATCTTAAGAAAAGTATATCAAAGAGTTATATCTCAATTTCTCGATTCAATACTTACTCAAGCAAATAGAAATCAGCGAGTCTATTGAATACAAGAGAAATTAACTTGAATGGTACCAAAGACCAATGTTCAAGTATCAATCAATTTCAATCAACAACCAAAAGTTGGATTTACCAATTGATCGATTCAACGCACAACCTGTGATATTTCAATTATATAACAAAATATAATGCGGAAAAGAAATAACACAAACACCAGAAGTGTAATACCCTGTATTTTAGTTACCTTTCCGGGTCGGATTTTAACGAGTTAGCTTAGATTATTGTTTATTATTCCTTAGCCTAAGTGGGTTGCTTGAACTAGAAAGTTTGGTTGTGAATATAATCACCTAAATAGGAGGAAAATAAAGAGACATTTAAAGTTAAAATAAATACTCCCTCTGTCTTTTTTTATCTGTCCTAATTTCTACTTTGGTATGTCTCTTTTTATCTGTTCGCTTTGTTTATAGACATACTTTTGAAAGGAGTACTGGGGACACAATAACTTTGGAGCATAGATAGCAAAAACTGAAGCCTTGCGTTTCTATTGCCATTGGTTAACACTGGTCTCTGTACAACAAAAAAAAACAAATGGGTTTATCAGTAAACATGATTTTCTACTGTACAAATGGGAGTAAATCACAGATGGGCGTATTAGTAAATGGGAATAGTAACTCGGGCAAAAACACAAACATTTATGGGATACTACTGTACTACTCCATGACACTACCAGTATGGCAATATCAACAAAATAAAAGATCAGGCCTTAAAAAATAAAAAAATCACATAAAGAAACAATCAACAAAATGATATGGAGTATTGATCAACCTAACACTAGTACTCCATTGGGTGATTCAAAATTCCAACTTTCATGGGGAAACGATTTTAAGTCTTAATCCACATGATACACAACCAAATACGAGAGATAGTGGCCTTTATTTAGTGTTAAGAAACTAGGCCGATATAGATTTAAAATAATCAACATTGGGATCAAAACAGAGAGATTAAAATATGTACCTGCATTTTCCTTGCTGCTGGGAGACGAGAAATATAGAGATTTGCAGGTTTAGAAGGAGTAATTGATTAGTGGTACTGGTTAATATGGCTATATACATGAGAAAGAATCAAAAATTTATGACAAAATCTAAAATTCTCACGAGTATAACATTAAGTTTCCTAAAATAATATTACAATCCATTTCATAATTTTTAATTAATATTATTTTTAGTTTTGGTAATAACTCAACATTAAATAGGCTAGTCAAGGGTTAGTCATGACTTTTTACAGGATATCCTTATTATTTTGAGAAAGTCAATTATGAATCTTATTTTGAGACGGAGGGAGTAATAAAAATGTTTAATTATTATTAGTAGTATTATAACCAAAATTGGGTGAGAGAATTTGATATTAGAAAAACCAAAAGTTAAGGAGAAGAAGGAGATGAAGCTAATGTTTCTTTTAGAGAAGAAGGTTATGAAAATCAGTAGAGGATCATAATACTTGAAGTTAATTGAGGTAGAATGTTAAATCCCCTTTCTCCTTGTGTTTTTGTTAATACTTGATTTTAATTTCGTTTAATCTTGTATCCTTAGGTTTCTGAAATTTATTTGAATAAATATGTACCTCTTTTTGATGATCATGCTTCTATTATTGATATAAAACATGATTAAGTATCTCTTGTTAAAAGTTGAGAATTTTACAATGTAAATTCACCGTTGAATGTTTGTTTGAATTTGAGTGATATTTTCTGAAATTCTGGACAGATTCGCTTTGTTGTGGTTTTGAGGTTCTTAGGTAGTCTTAATGATATTGAAATGATTTGAGGTCTTAACGAAAGTTGTATATAAACATCCTATATTTCATTTTGCTTTGGAATTGCTCAATTTTATATTAATATGAATTTATTGTGAATAATATGGTAATATGATGTTATCTGCCCAGTTTTTAGAATGATCATATAAAATAAATATCTTTTGTTTGAACCGTTGGTTTGGTGTAAATTTTGGATATGTTATATAATAATGTGTCTAGAATGTTCCTGTAAAATATGAGGATGATCAGATAAAGTTATAACCATGAAACATATAATGTAATATGGTTGCAGTTAGTTTGTTTGATTAAATGCTTGAAAGAAATTCATGTTGTTAAGCCGATTGCTTGTGTTGTTTATGAAAATGATTTACAAAAGGAAATGAGTTCATGTTTTACCGTTATATGGAACATGATTCATGTTAACGAAGGGTAATGATCCCCGAGAGTTAAATGGGTAATGATCCCCATGGGAACTTTTGTTTCCCGACCATCGATGGCGGTTGTCCATGCCGGTAAACGATAGGTGGATGTACGAACCAAGGTTTTCGTACCGTTAATGAAATGGTTAATGATCCCCGAGATCATCTGGGTATGATCCCCATAGGAACTTTTGTTCCTGACCATCAATGGAGGCTGTCCATGCCGATAACCATAGGTGGGTGTACGAACCAAGTTTTTGTACCATGAACTCATTGTTATTTGTTGTGATGACAATATTAATTTGTGAATCATGTGTTTGAATCTAGATTATATGATTTTTTGGAAAACATAATTGGTGTTATGAACTAATGTGCGAAATATAATTCAATGAATTGTTGAACTCAAGTGTGAACTTATATGGATGAATTGTGAATTGATGTCTTAAATCCCAGATGGATGATTAGTTGACAATAATAATGGTATTGTGTACTCATGGTTTGTTGGTGATAATATTAATTTGTGAATCGTTTGAAATCTCTATTGAATGATTTTTGGAAACCTTATTGGGTTTATGAACTCAAGTATTGAAATACGAATTGAAGTATTTGTAGGAAACATGGATAATGTTGTGAACTCATGTGTGAAATCTAATTGGATAAATTGTTGATAATAATATTGGTATTGTGAACTCTTGATTGAATAATTGAATTGGATTATTTGTTGAAATATTATTGATACAGTGAAGTCTTGTTTTGGAATCCTAATTAGATGATATGTTATAAATATTATTGGTATTCTGAATCCATGATTGATGAAACGAGTTAAATAAATTATTGAAAATAATACTTGTGTGGTAAATCTTGATGTTTGAATATATGTATCATTGATTGCTTGAAATCATGTCGTATACCCCATGTTGTATGTTACTTGATTCATTCATATTGTTATGCATGTGATTGGGAATGCATTCTACTGAGCTGTCATCTCACCCCAATTGACATCCTTGCAGATTTCTTGGAAGTTGGAAGTGGAAACTAAGAAGATAGTTTAATCATTATATTGTCTTATTGTATTGCTTGAAATGCAATTTGAAATAATATGTTTGTTGAAAATGTTGTTAAAGATGATTATCGAATTCATATGTTTAAATTCATGTTAGGAAATTTAAATTACGTTTGTTGTAATAATTATATTAGAAGAGTTATATGCATAAGTCTCTTTCCGACCCGTAACGCTTCGAGTTCGGATCTCCATACGAGTTTGACCCTGGTCTGGAACTAGGGGTGTTACAAGAAGTTTTGTTAATGAGGAAACCGCAAATGCAGAAAAACCCCGGGACCTAGTCTAGATTGAACACACATTGTATTAAGCCGCTACAAACACTAGCCTGCTACAAACTAACTTCGGTCTGGACTGTAGTTGAACCCCAATCAATCTCCACAGATCCAAGGTACGATTGCGCTCCTTACGTCTCCGATCCCAAAGCAGATACTACGCACTTGATTCCCTTAGCTGATCTCACCCACAACTAAGAGTTGCTACGACCCAAAGTCGAAGAATTTAATAAACAAATTTGTATCACACAAAAATCTACAAGAATAGATAAATCTGTCTCCCACGGAAATACCTACAAGTATTGTTCCGTCTTTTGATAAATCAAGGTGAACAGGAACCAATTGATAACCCGGACTTATTAAAAAAGCAGGGGTACAACAACCTCACCCAATATTTCGATTAGCAATATGTATGGACTAACTCCAATATACTTTCAAGAGAATCAACTAGACTCAATCTTAATAAAGTATATCAAAGAGTTAATATCTCTATCTCTCGATTTGATATATGCTCAAACAAATAGAAATCTATGAGACTATATCAAATACAAAAGATATAAACTTGGACGGTACCAAAGACCAATATCCAAGGATCAATCAATTTACAATCAGCAACCAAAGGTTGGATTTCACAATTGATCGATACAACGCACAACCTGTGATATTTCAATTATATAACAAAATATAATGCGGAATAGAAATAACACAGACACCAGAATTTTGTTAACGAGGAAACCGCAAATGCAGAAAAACCCGGGACCTAGTCCAGATTGAACACACACTGTATTAAGCCGCTACAGGCACTAGCCTACTACAAACTAACTTCGGTCTGGACTGTAGTTGAACCCCCAATCAATCTCACACTGATCCAAGGTATAGTTGCATTCCTTACATCTCTGATCCCAGCAGGATACTACACACTTGATTCCCTTAGCTGATCTCACCCACAACTAAGAGTTGCTACGACCCAAAGTCGAAGACTTTAATAAATAAATCTGTATCACACAGAAAAGTCTACAGAAATAGATAAATCTGTCTCCCACAGAAATACCTACAAGTTTTGTTCTGTCTTTTGATAAATCAAGGTGAACAAGAACCAATTGATATCCCGGACTTATATTCCCGAAGAACAACATAGTATTATCAATCACCTCACAATAATCTTAATCGACGCGGCGAAAGAAGATATTATGGAATCACAAACGATGAGACAAAGATGTTTGTGACTACTTTTATATCTTTCCTATCAGAGATATTAATCTCAAGCCAATCGTTACGATTGTACTCAACACGATAGAATCAGCAAGATCAGATCACACAACTACGAGAAAGTAGTATCGGCCTGGCTTCATAATCCCAATGAAGTCTTCAAGTCGTTAACCTACAGGTTCTCGAGAAGAAGGTTAAAGGAGAATCGACTCTAGCTTATACAACTAGTATCACACATGAGGTGTGGGGATTAGGTTTCCCAGTTGCTAGAGTTCTCCCTTATATAGTCTTTCAAATCAGGGTTTGCAATAAATGTTAGCTTAGTAACAACGCATTCAATATTCACCGTTAGATGAAAACCTGATTAAATACAAGCTAATATCTTTCAACCGTTGGATCGAAAACTTAGCTTGTTACACACAAATGAAATGCACGATTTTAGGTTTGTGTAACCGTACCCAAACATGTACATTTGTTGGTTCAACAATAGTTAACCAAATGGTTAGCCATATGAGCACTTTCATATCAACCATATTCTTCTTCACCATAACTAGTTCAAATGACTCAAATGAAATAGTTAGAGAGTTTTTCAATTGTATAAATCTTATGTAACTACACAAGACACAATCGAAGCAAAAACGATTTGATTCACTCGAATCGATTCATGAACTTTATAGCCACGGTTTGCATTTTGCATTTCTTAGTTAATATAAATATAAGTTCACAAAAAACCGTCTTTAGATATAACCAACTTAAGTTCGCAGACTTAGTTCGCGGACTAAAGTTCCCGGAAGGAGTTCTCAAACTCCAGCAGATATTCTCGGGAGGAGAACTTCCGCCAGTTCTCGGACTGAGTTCACAGCTCTTGTTTCGGTTTTCCTGATCAACAAAGCACGCATACTTCGGTTCAAGGAAAAAGTTTTTATACATATATGTGCTACCACACAATGCTTATATCCAACAATGGTTATATAATCTAAACTCTCAATTTCAATCATTGAAACATTCTTAGAGGACGTTATTATATAGTTGTTATTCACAAACTATTTTTCGTCAAAGTAAGCAATTTTCAAAGTGATTGAAACATAACATGACTTTCGTCACTAAGTAAAGATGAACTTGGCCAAAGAGAAAGCTTACCAACACATATTTCGAGAAATAGATAGGCGAGATAAACTTGGCTCGAAATAGCAAATGTGTATAATCAAAGTCTATATAGCAAAACGACTTTTGTCTCAAAATAGGAGATAGAGTAGATAGACTTTTGAATGATAGATAAGCTCAAGTCTCCACATACCTTTTAGTCGATGAAGTTCCACCAGTTCGTTGAGTAGTTCTTCGTATTGTATGATGATTGCCATGGAGTTCTTGAGCTCAACTACACTTACTATCCTAGTCCGGGACTTAGCTATAGTAGATTAGAAATCAAGACTTATAGTTTTGATCACTAACATTGACAAACATGCTTGAGATAGCAACACATGCAAGTTTGACCGAGCAGTGATCTAACACTTATATTCCCGAAGAACAACCTAGTATTATCAATCACCTTTTTATATGTCGAGAGTCGAGAAGAAAAAGGGGAGGCCGGTTTTGGGAAACGATTAAAAAGGAGAGGCTGGCTTACGCTCTGTAGCGGCAGCTAGAAGAAGACTATGGTTTGAGTTTTTGATTCCATTTTGATTAGCTAGAGATTTTATTTAATTTGTTTATGGCTTTTGAGAAAGCCATTGCTATCTAATCTAATCCATGTTAGAGTGAAAGGATGAACTTGTAGGATAATTTCTTTGTGTTCATGAACAAGGGTTTTCTCTAATATGAGCTAAATGATGATGTTTTGTTTCTCTATCAATGATTTATTTTATATCTATATTTTTCATGTGCTATGCCATGTATAGTTCATTGTTAGATTAGTAGAAGAACTCGTTGATCCTTCTCAATAACGAATTTATGAATATCTCTTGACTATTTATGCCATGTATATTTAGTGCTTTGGAATTCTACTTTAAGGTGAGAACAAACTACCATAACGATAATTCTTGTCGATTATTCTTAACGAAATATCTTCCGTGTACTAGTAGCTGGGTTTGCTATTTCCCGGATCCCTAACACCCTCACATCTTTTGTTACGTTTTTGTTAATTTGCTATCTTAGTTCCATAAATTTCTGAAATATTGAATCTGATTATTTGATTTTTGGTATTAGTTAGTAGTAGTATTTTCACACTCCTCGTGGGAATGACATGTACGTTCCATTGTCTACTAGTTAGACGTTGTGCACTTGAAGTATTTTTATTGTAGGTTTCCCAACCTATCAATAATTCCGATGACGATGATCAGCAAAATTCGAGGGGCGAATTTCTCTCAACCCCGGGAGAATGATGCATATGAGCAAGTTATAGCACGCGCGCTGGATTATTTGGAAGTTAAGGACCCGAGTGTGTTAATTTAGCTCAAGAGGAGTCCATTTTGATAGGAAACGATCCAAAGATCAAGACATGTGGATCTATATGGTCACCAGAATTTAGCCAAATTTCGTCGTTTAGGGCTTCAAAAGGCCGTTTTTGCCGTTTTAGGAAAGTTTTTGTTTTCTTAATAACTTCTTCGTTAGGAGTCCGTTTGGGTCGTCGTTTGTGGCATATAGTTTTATTTAGCGAGTACTTTAATCATTTTAGATAACCTAAAATTTTCCAAAAATAACAATTAGGGTTTGAGTCGGTTTTGGGTTGTTCTCATGCTTTCTTGTTGCACAAGTTAGGGTTTTTCCCAAGTCTATTTAAGAGTCAGCAAACTTATTATTCTGGACAATTGAGTTTGATTAATATAATTATTTTATTGAACTTGTTCAAGTTTAATTCTGATATTTATTTATAGTCGAGAAACCGAGATCTAAATAATTATCTTCGTTCATAGTCGCTATTCCTAGGAATAATTCGAGGTCGGAACAAATTATCCCTTTTATTTCTTTTGATAATAATAATATCCGCTGCAATACTCCACCTATTTAGAGAAAACGTAAAAATGCAAACACAAAAGCTTAAAGTGAAACGCTATTTTGATTAGCGTCAAACGCTATTTTGATTGGCGTTTCTATTACTCCACCATAAACTTGAGGTTCCAAGATCAATTTCAAATGCTGAGGTGTCATGGAATATGGAAGATAGAATTCTTCCACCATAAAATTTGCTCTTATACTAGAAGTTCCTCTTGGGTCCACTCTAGAGTTTAGACTAAAGGCTCGTGAACTGGGGACCTTTCAAATTTCTTAGCAGAAAAGTTGTTTGCGAACAACCTAAATTACTTATATACTCTCATTTTATTTACGGGTAATTTATTGTATGGGTACGACGGTAAAATGGTCAAACACAATTTGCAGCTTCAAAATCATTGTAGTAGGAGAGTGCCCTTTATAATGATTTTTTTTTATAGGGAAAGATGATTTGTTTAGGGGGAGAGAAATTTAAGGGGAAAGCTAACATTTTAGAGCTATTTTTAGGGGAAGTATTTAATAGCATTTAATTTCTACAAATTATTTATATGACCAAATTATCCTCTGGCCATGTAGTTTCCATTTCACTCGGACAAGTAAAGTCTTCTCTTCTCTTTTCAAATATCTCCATTCTTGAGTCGCAGACTCGGTCTCCACAGAAATGATTGTAAGAATATTTCTGCATAGAAATATCTTGTTGGGCCATATGATATCTTTGGTTAATTTAGAATATGGCTAAACATGTTGGTTACAAATATTGGGGTCCTTTCATATTCCCTCTTCCTTGATGGACGGTCGAGATTAAATGAAAAATCTAAATCCTATGAACCTTGGTCCTCCTTCTACCTATAAAAGGAACTCTATAACCATCAGAATTGGGTTCATGAATTTTTATTATTTCATTACACAAAAGGTCAAGAAGGAGAAACTAAGAGTTTCTCAAGGTATTTCATTTTACGGGTCTTCTTGCTGGACATCTTGGATTCAACCAAATGGCATCAGGTATCCTTCCTAACACAACTATGCTCATGATGTGATTATCATGTTTGTTCAAAGATCCTTTAAATATAAATATAATATCTTATATTTGGCATCTAGAGCCAGGTTTAGAACTCCATGATTTTCCTTGATGATTGTATGCAAATGTTGTGATGATTTGAATCCATCACCATGTCTGTTTTGATTTCTAATAATCATGTTTATGTTTATATACCATGAATCTCTAAGATATAATGAAAATATTATCATATGAATAATGATTTATATATCTTTGTTTTGTACGGTCTCTTGAAATGGAAATACACATTCATATGTATGCTTCATGACATGTATGATTGATTTGTGGTGTTTGACTTATTTGACAATAACATGATTTTGTGTGATCTCTGGGTTAACATGATTCAATATGATGATATGATGTGATTTGTGTAAGATCAATAACATGTTCTATTTGATTCATGTGTAAAGTCAAAACACCATTTTGATAGTCATAACGTATGCTAGGAGGGTTAAACAGTATTCATTGTGAAATTTAATTTTCATTTTTCGATTCTGTAACGTATGGGCTCACTGTAATGTTTAAGTAAATTTTTTTTTTTGGGCGTGGCCCACATAGGGTTAAACAAGATTATTTGTTTTCAAAGGTCGGACATGAGATGTTGCGACCATGAAGAAAATTTTTGGAAGTGTCTGTTTGACTTCCACTTATTAATTAATAATAAAACTTGGGCTATTAATTTTTGAAACGTTTATTATTAATTTTTGAAACGTCTATCATTAATTTTTTGAAATGTTTATTATTAATTTTTGAAACGTCTATTATTAATTTTGAAACGTCTATCATTAATTTTTGAAACGTCTATTATTAATTTTCGAAACGTTTATTATTAATTTTTGAAACGTTTATTATTAATTTTTGAAAATTTGAAGTGTCCCTTTGACTTCCACATGTTGACTTTGACTGTTTGACCATTGACTTTGAATGCTGGATTTTGGTTGCAAATGTGATCTAATGTGTACATGTTTATCATATAACCTTCATGAATAGAACCGGTTTATAGTTAAAACCAAATTATATGAAGCCTAAGAATTATGAAGTGGTTTTACTTACGGAAGAAAAATGAACCAGTTAATATGCTTCCGCTTTATTGATAACATTAATGCACAATTTAAGTTGATTTTCTATCGAATGATTTTATAATGAAACCATTTTTCACACTATTAGATTTGAGTGTGCATTATGATATGGTTTGTGTGCTTGTGCGTTATGGTATGGTTTCTCTCACATTAGTGTGCATTATGATATGGTTTTTTTCTTTAAATTTTATGAGATTATACTTGAAATTATTATGGGACTCTTTAGTTATCACCACATTGATGCTAGAGTGTTATATCTCAATATAATCATAATATTATTATAAGCATGTATTTTCAAACCGTAAAGTGTAGGTTTTGTAGTTATTATGGCATTATTTGAGTTGTTTGGCTATCACCACAGTGATGTCAAATAATTTTTCCAGTCATAATCATTATCATGTCAAGTGCTTATAATATCGTTTTGCTTAAATGTATTAGAACAACAATTACCCACAGGTAATTGGAGTTCACATGTTTAAGATAATAATGAAGTGTACAATATCTGATCATACATTATGGTAATTAAATAATCGGCACATGATTTTAAGTTATTTCTTAAAATTGCATAAAATAAAATTTACATAAATTAACTCATTATCGAGTTGAGTAACCTATTACGATTTTTTGATATTTTTATGAATATTTTTATTATGTTGGCAAAACTTATTGCATCCTCTATGGAAATTGAGGTTTTATTTTTTGAAAAATTTCTCCATATTTGTGAAAATGATATTCATTGAGTATTTAACACCTTTCATATTAATTCTCCTATATCCGTTATTTATCATGATCTTTAAGCTTGTATCAGATTTAAATGAGTGATGCATCAAAGAATTTCCTTCAACGAAATTTCATTATTGAATTATAATTATAATCTTGCTTAATGCTCAATTCTGGTTTAAAGTTCAATGCGTTTGGATATTTTTCAATTAAAGAGAGTTGATATTTCAGGGTTACTCATAATTGTTTATAATCGACTAAATTTATGATCAGATCAAGTATGTACATATCATTGAATGGGACCACGCGATGTCACAAGAAAAGTTAGTGTGATATTTGCATTTGTACATGTTTGCTGGATTGTTTAGTTATCACCACGGTGATACTAAACTCTTATCTTGTAAGTGTTGTATATTTTGAGTCCTTTCAGTTTGATTTAACGATTAGAACAATGCTGCTCACAAGTAGTTTTGGTTCACAAATTTAAACAAGCATTAAGGTTATCTAAATGTTTCATATACATGTGAAATAATAGCCACCCACAGGTGACTACAACTCACATTATATTATTTTCAAAATATTTAGAATTATTGGAGTTTGTTAATACATTTTAGGACGTGAGTTGCCCACATGTGATTCTAGTTGTGGTATTGAACAAACATAATGTTGTGTGTATGATAAGGTAAAATATGTACTAATGTTTTTCATGTCTCACATTGTTCCTTGATAAGGTTTTACCCACAGGAGAATCTTATTGAAGGTATGAAACTATTGTAAGCTTAATTGTCATTTATCTCTAATATAAATTTCAGCTTTTGTTCTTATTAATTGTTGATTATGATTATTTTGTAGACTTTTAATGGTCCATTTTTTGGAAGATAAAATTGTTTATCACCTGATGATTTTTCGCGTTACTGTGTACATTTATCAATTGCATTACGAATCTCAATCCGTGGATGTTTTCTTGAACATTCATTATTGAAATTGAGAGGCAATTATAGAGAAAGCGAAAATCATAAAGTCTGATAAAGGTGGTGAATATTGTGAAAGGTACGACAAAACAAGATAATATCCTAAATCTTTTACGTAGTATCCCCAAATTTTGGATTTGTTGCTCAATACACAAGGCCAACTTATCCTTGGCATAATGGTGTATAACAAAAGGCAAAATCATACTTTTAAGAAAATGGTTTGAAGAGTGATGAGTTATGCATAATGACCACATATCAGTGAATGTATGTTCTTTCAACAACTGTGTAATTTAAATAGATTTCCGAGTAAAGCAGTTTCAAAGACACACTTTGGACTAGAATGGTTGGAAACCTAGTTTAAATCACCTTTAAGTTATGGTTGTTCAGTTGGAGGTGAGGGCTTACATTCCAAAGAATGAAATTGGATTTGGAAACTATTATTGGTTCATTGGTTTTCCTAAATGATCCAAATGGTATTCTTTAACGTTCTAACCGTAGTATGAGACTTATTGAAACCGAAAATATAAATTCGTTAATGATGGAATAATCAGTGGGAGTACGTGGATATATCTTTCAAGAAATCATGATAATGATCCCTTTATTTAAGATTTCTACGAGATATTGTGAATCTTCTCATTATCGAATTTTAGATAATGAAAGACCACAAATTACTGATCCAATACTCCGTAATATAACTCATCAAATAAAGAAATTTTATGATAACAACATGAACCAGCATTAAGAAGATCTCAACAGAGATTGTAAGAAAGTTATTCATGTTGTTTCAGTGATTTTCTTACAAGAATTTATTACATTTTTGATATGCAATGGCAAAGACTAGGTTTTTGGCTCACAAATATTATGAGTAATAATTTTGATTAATGGATTGATGCTATGTGAGAAAAATCATTGGTTGAAAGTCAAGTCTCGGATATTGTTTAATTGCTCGAAAGACACAAATCAGTTGTATGAAAGTGGGTCTTTCTGACCTAATACGACTGTAATAGCAATTTTAAACGGTATAAAACAAGACTTATTTCCAAAGATTTTACTCTGAAATGACACATTGATTATAAATAAGTTTTTCTCTCGTGTCAAAGAAAGACTTATTCAGAATTATCATAGTATTATTAGTAGCTCAGTATGACCTAAGAGTTGCATTAATTAAATGTGAAAATAGCCTTTATTAATGATAAATTTTAGTCTACAAATTTTAAAAATCAAAGTATGAAATTTAAGCAGCCTCCCATAATGGTATGTGAAATTCAACAAAACTATAAATGTTTCAAGTTTTGGATGAAATTATTACAGATTTATGCATATACCTCAAGATCAGTGGGAGAAATTCATACTCTTGGTGTTTCATGTTAAGAGTTACTACCTACGAGTAGTGATCTTGACTTTATGCATATCTTTATATTTTTTGAAATAAAGGATGTCAATAAATCTTACCATGTGATAGTAATATCACATGGATTACTAAAGCTCTCATATAAGGCATATATCGAATATTCAAGGAATTTTGAGGTAGTACCATATTTAACAGATTTTATTTCATGTTGGATAGAAGATATAAATTTAATCTTCATTACGTCTTAATTCTGATATGAAACTTATAACAAGTTGTTAATATGTTAACTAATTGCCTAAAGAATTGAAGAACAAATTACAGGAAAGCTATCAAGAATTTTGAGATACTATTTTAACTTATGTCTTATAATTAGTTAGCAAACCCAACAAGAGTTGATTGGGTTTTCAAACTTCAATTTTTGTGGATGTATGGATTCTATAAAGGAAGAGTCCATTAATACTAGTCCCACAATTGAGTTTGAATATTTATGACTGCGATACTTAGAGACTTAAGGTTTGTCTCTACATTGCTTTGAAATTTATTGTCTTAGCTTCAAACATTAAAAACACGATGTGATACAAAAGGAACAAAACACATGAACCTTGAGTATATATGCGTGAATTAGGAAATTCAGAAACAATAGTTGTTCATTTACCGCTTAAGCACAATTGCATTCGGAGATGCACTTAATGAACAATTGCCTTTTAAGACCTCTTAAGAAAAGATTAAAATCTTAGGTCTGTGGGAGTAATTGATTATTGAATTCAGCTAATTTATGTGCTTATTTTTGAAAACTAATTGAGCTCTTAATAATGTAATTCTGAATTTATTTCTGTATCCATATTTAGTATACACTTATGTGAATGGATGAATGTTAACAGAAATTGTCTTTCTTTTGGAAACATAACTGGACCATTATGATATCCCCATTTAAGGCCTGATTAAGTAAGTTTCTTGTGTTGTGGTACATGGAAGGGAACATGTTGATAACAGGACAATGTGCCACCGCCATGACTCGCATACGTGATTTGCTTGGTTAAGGTATTACGTTTAACCATTAAAATTGTTTAGTAATTATGCGCGCTTATGTTTTTCTATAATTAACCGTTAAGTAAGTTATCACATGGACCAGTGGGAGAATGTAAGAATATTTCTGCATAGAAATATCTTGTTGGGCCATATGATATCTTTGGTTAATTTAGAATATGGCTAAACATGTTGGTTACAAATATTGGGTTCCTTTCATATTCCCTCTTCCTTGATGGACGGTCGAGATTAAATGAAAAATCTAAATCCTATGAACCTTGGTCCTCCTTCTACCTATAAAAGGAACTCTATAACCATCAGAATTGGGTTCATGAATTTTTATTATTTCATTACACAAAAGGTCAAGAAGGAGAAACTAAGAGTTTCTCAAGGTATTTCATTTTACGGGTCTTCTTGCTGGACATCTTGGATTCAACCAAATGGCATCAGGTATCCTTCCTAACACAACTATGCTCATGATGTGATTATCATGTTTGTTCAAAGATCCTTTAAATATAAATATAATATCTTATAATGATGCCACCAAACTCGTCCAAATCGAAACTTAATCTCTTCATCACTCTTATCTCAGTTGTTGTTGGATGCAGTTGTTTCCTCTTAAAGGGACTTAAGAAGGATGCATTTAAGTTGCTTGTTATTTGGTCTCAATCATCCGCTTTAGCCGTGGTAAAGGAAAGACACTTATATGTAATATGAATGGGAAATGAAGACTCATAATTGAGCTGGGTTAGTCTCTGTATGTCTAATCTTTACTGCTTTTAAGCATTTGTGATTAGAAATATAGATACTAACCCAATTTCAGTTAAAAATGCAATACACACGACCGTATACTTCTCTCCAGACTGCATCCATCATGTTGTCAATCTACGGTACTTTAATGCCTTGTCATTATGCGGAATTGCAGCATGGTGACGACAATTTTACTCTTGGCCACAACCATTTTATTTATATACTGTGGCTAAGTTGTTTTTGAATTCCATCACTTGGTATTTAAGTTTTGAACATTATAGGAACGGGGCAGAAAGTTAATTTTGTATAGCTCTTCGTGCTGGACGAAGACCAAGTCTTTATCTTCCAAGGAACTTAAAGTTCTTTACGGCTAACTGTACCTCAAAGTTCTCCTTATGTTGCTTCCATTTCATTTTATCAGAAAATTAGATGGTTATATTTCACGTGTAAGGACATTTGATACCTGGCCAAATTGGGGTATACCAAATTTTAAGTGGACTTTTTTTAAGGGCTAAGGGGGAGTCCTAATGGGTGAAGTTACAATACTACCCTTGCCCTTTATAATTCTATTACCCTAATCAGTTTTTTATTTTCATTTCATCTTTCTTCTTCTTATCTTCTTCTTCTCCCCCCCCCCCCCCCACCATATCGACCTCCCCCACCACCACCATCAAAACTCGACGATTAAATCGAGTGGATCTTCGATTCAAAAATTCCGATTAATCTTCAAAAATGGAACCACCACGGCGGAAGGGAACTCGTATGAAAGAAGCTAATAGAAAACCCAATGAATACAACTCTGGATTTGCAAAATTAGTTCAACAAAAAGAGATGAAAAAAACGGTTGAAGAAAAAGAATTCGTAGCCGCTGAAAAAACGAGAAATGGTGCGATTAAGAAAGTAAGGGCCTACTTAAACTCATTCCAGTACTTCAATTTCATGTTTGCATGTTAAATTAGGCCAGAAAAATCGAATCTTTGAATTTGCAGTTATTTAGCCGGCAAGGTGTTTGTTTCACGACCTTGCCGACTTTTCATGTTTAGGGTTGGCCAGCAAGCTATTAGGTTGAAGATCTTTTCGGCTGTTTAGTATCTGTAACTGCTACTTGCAGGTTCAGAAAGGTATTCAACCTAGGATCCTGCCGGCATCAGTTTTTTTTGTTAGCCGGGTTGGTTATAAATTTTTACCTTGACGACTGTATTTCAAGTTTTTTGTGTCTCCTGATGCCTTGAATTTTAAAAGTCGGAATGGTATTTGGATAAAACCATGCTGGTTGTTTGTTAGCCGGCAATATGTGGGTAATGGACCTTGCCGACTGGTTTTGTGGAAAATCCTTGTATCTACTGTGTTCATATTTGTTATAAGCCGGCATGTTATGTGAATAATACCCCGTCGGCTGCCGTTTAGACGACATGTATTATTTAGTCGACCCTTCCGACTTTTGTGTAGACGGCAATGTTATATTTGTCGACCCTGCCGACTTATAATTTTTTTTCTTAATTGTTCTTGTTCGAGTTGCAAAAGGCAAAGAAGAAAACTCTGAAAGCTCTTAGTCCTCCTTCAATACCTCCTCGTGTTGGTGAAAAACTCTTGACTTCAACACATCGAGGGGCATACGTTGTGCCGGGAACGCTCAAGATCCGTGTACCGAATGATTCTGAACCACCATCGGAACCCAGTGATTCAAACGAGACTCCAGATGAAAACCAATCAATTCCATCTAGTAGAAGAGGTGATAATGATGATGTTGATGAAAGAACTCCGGCTGCTGGAGGAGGTAACAATGATGATGATGATAGTGATCAGGACATGCCTAATGTTGGAGGAGGTAATGATGATGATGATGATGATGGTAATGGAGATAAAGATAAGGATATCGAAGAAGAAATTGTTGAAGAGGCAGTGGAACAAGAAGAATAAGAATAATAATAATAAGAAGAAGAAGAAGAAGAAGAAGAAGAAGATGGAGAACAAACTCTAGCTATTGTTCAACAAACCGAAGCTTCAACTGAAACCGGAAAGAATAAGAGGGTTATCACTAAACCAACTGATTCCCATAGGCCTCCCCCTCACTTGATGGTTACACTGAAAAAAGGTGAGCCTCCAAATGGGACCCCAAAATATGGTGGAAATGTTCTTTTTGGATACAAAGACTCATGGGCATGTACGATCCATAATACTATCGTAAGTAATCTCAACCCGTCTTTGTTTTTTTTATTTATTTAAGTGTGTATCTATCTTAAATTTGCGTCAAGTGTTTGTATTTCTTTTCATTTTATTTTTTTGGTACTTAGGATCACAAGCATGCCATCCGTCTCATGAGGCGCCAAGCTTCATGTTCAGTGACTAAGAATTGGAATTTTGAGGATGAATGTGAGGAGGTGAAAGTGATTGTCAAGAACTTCGGGTTGTGGCATGCGGTGGAGAGTTCGAATATTGAGCATGATAAAGTTATCGTATCTGCATTCTATGAGAGGTTTTATGGAGAGACTGATACAATGTTATTCCCATTCGGTGAGATGGCGATACCTCCCGATGATGCTCATCAAATTTCAGGCCTCGAGGTTGAGGGAAAAGCAGACAGTGAGGGCTTCGATAATAAGATTTCTTGGAAGGAAATTTACAAATTGAGCCAGAAATTGTTCGGTTGGAATCAGACCGAGACAAAGTCTATGCTTGTGAAGAAGGATGGTCGTCTAAGTAAGAAGTTTAATCTGAAGCAGTTGAGGGACACATTATGTGACACCAAGAAAATCTTTGATAAGGAAGGAAGGGTGAACCCGATGCGAATCAATGATACCGCATCAACTTATTTGCTATACGTCCTGGGCAAATGTATCTTTCCCGACAGTTCCGGAAGCTTGGTCGACACCAGTTATATGCAACTATTGGATCCCTCATATAAGATGCATGAGTATTCTTGGGGTACTGCGGTGGTCGCCTTCTTGAAAAATGAGTTGACAAAGGGTTCTAGGGCACTCCATGCACAAATTAACGGAAATATATGTCTCTTCCAGGTAATTTTATTGTCTAAATCATTTATATTTGCAAAATTCTCGTAAGATAAGATTCTTACTAAACTTTGTGTTTGCATGGGTTTGGATATATTTGCACATCCCTACCTTGTTCAAAGCCAACTCCTACATCAAAGTGGATGAGAATGTTGCGGTTGATAAGCCAAGAGGGAAAAGGTATAGTTTTAAGGGTGGTCAGGATAAGGAAATGCCACAACAGTTTATCAAAATCCGAAACGCCATCGACAAATTGACTACGGATGATGTAATATTTGATCCATATCGAGATGCTAGAAATCAAGGTTTAATCTAAAGGAGAGATGAAGTTGCATTATACTACGGACCCTTGTTATGCTCCCATGGATATTCAATATACGATCCACATCGGGTAATAGACAATTGGGTTACGTCCAAGAAGAACCTCATTTCGATGAAGATAAACCGTTCTTTAATGTGTTAAGGGATGACTACAGCACGTCCCAAAAAACTATTAACGTCGCTTACGCTCCAGCGCCAGCTCAAGAACATTGGGACGATAGACGTGGCCGTAACATTGATGTGAGTCTTTTGGACGAGGTGACCACCGGTCATGAAGCTAGTGAGAAATACATGACGTGGTACTTGGGTTGGGCTCTTCCTACTGTGATTAGGGAAATGACTGCTGAAGAATTGGCTCGTAAGAGGAAGATGGCATCGAAATACCCAGCAACAAGTCTTAAGTTCTTTGTAAGTATTTTAGAGTTGCTCTTATTGTTTTAAGATTACATTATCAAATCATTCTATTAATCGTTTGTTGTGTAATTGAAAATAGAAGGATCATTTGAAGAGCCCTGTGAGGGTGATGTGTTGCGCGAGAGAAAGAGGAGAGCCTTTGTCGATTGAGGAGCAAAGCAAGCACATTGACTATGCTAGCAATGTTGACAATAAGGATGCCTATGAAATGTTCAAGCAAGCTGATGCTGAAGTAAAGATGGAAGAAAAGCTAGGAGGGAAGTACAAGTCAAGGTGAATGCTGAGAAAAAGAGGGGTCGTTCCACTGGTAGTGAAGGTAGTAGTAGTGGTGATGCTTCTAAACGGGGTCGGGGTCGTGGTCGTGGTGGTGAATGAATGCATTCCTAGTTTATTTTTTATGTTGTGTTGGACAAATGTTAAGATTAACTGTTGGACAAATGTTTTTTTTTAAGGTTTATGGGACATTTTTTCGTATTTTGGACAACAAGTGTTGGATTTCTAGTTGTTGAATGAACGGTTTGTTTAGCTACGTAAAGTTTCAATATTTATGCCGGCATGCTTTTTTTTTAAGTCACAATGCCGACTACACCAGGTCCGGCAAGGTTCTGAACTGTCATACTGCCGGCCCTGACAGCAGAAATTATTTGCATACCAGGGTCGGCAAGGTAATTAGATCAATACCTAGCCGGCTATTACGCAACCGATAGGTATTATGTTATTGACCCTGCCGGCTATGTGTTGCATAAAATACCTTCTACTGATGCCTAAAAGTCATAAGGTCGGTATGGTAAGAAAATTTCGACCATGCCGACTATATCATAGCCGGCATGCTAATGACCAAATATATTTCCGGCGGATACACATAAGAAAATATTCTCCTGATGCCTAAAAGTCATAAGGTCGGCATGGTAACAAAATTTCGAGTCGGCATGCTAGTGACCAAATACATTTCCGGAGGTTACACAGAAGAAAATATTCTCCTGATGCCTAAAATCAGCATATGGTCGGCATGGTAACAAAATTCAGACCCTGCCGGCCAGACTTAGTCGACATACTGGGGAAACAGAAACCTCGCCGGTGAATTCAAAATTCAAATTTTTGCAAGTACAATTGCATTGATTGACTTGTACTTATGCACTATAACGGCGAAATTTTGGCACCATTCTATAAATACACTACTTCTCTCTACAAAACAACACACAACTATTTGCATATACTCGCCAAAGCTCATATCATCATATACTCCATCTAACTGACCCAATAGCTCTCTACATACAACAATGGCTTCATTTGATTCAAATGAAGATTTGGCAATCACCAAAGCTTGGTACGCGGAAACTCGAGTTAGACATGAGTCCTCCGTAAGGGTGGATGCCGTAAGCTTTTGGGCTAGGGTATAAAACAAATTTAGGCAAGAGTTTGGGAATCCAAATGGACGAAGTGTTCAACAAGTGCATGATAGACACCTAGTAATTGAAAATGCGATACTCGCTTTTTTAGCTCTCCAACCCCCGATTTTCAACGCTACCAACTTCAATTTGTCCATTGATGAGTGCCAAATATTGCATATTTCTACATCTTTTTATTGGCATTTAACTCATCTTTTGTGCTCAGAAATCGGATATTATCTCAGATTCTGTGTTTTCTTAGTTTTCAAGAATAAATATTTGTACTAATTAATTTTGTGTTTTTAGGTAATAAATAAAGCTCGGAGAAATTGAGGAGCCAAAAGAGCAGAAAAGTGGAGACGAGCATCTATGGAGCAGAAAGCCAAAGCCCGCGCGCATCAGTTGCAACCCAACAAGAAGCAACCCATCTACAAGACATGGGCTAGAGCTACCCAAGACCCGGCCCATAACTCGAGTCCACGCCCGATTCATTCTGAGCCGTGAAGATCTCACCCAGCCGGATCCTACGGTCGCTCCATCCGTCCCATCAGTTCTTGATGCTCCCGCTCAACACCACACCACCTATATATTCTCCCATCCACCCAAACCAAACGCACCCTTCTCACTTTCTCTTTTCTTTCTCCCCGACAAAGACCAGAGAAACCATACCTTCTCTTCTTCCTCGACCATGGCAGAGCCAAGCTCACCATCACCATCTTCTTCCCCGACACCACAGCCACCTACAGCCGCACAACAGCCACCTTCACCACCTCTCTAGGTCTAGCTATCTCTCTCTTAGCTTCTCTCTTAACCCTAGAAGCTAAATTAGAGATAGATAGAGCTAGGGTTTCACCAACAGCTCTTGCATGGCGACCAGAGCCGAAATGGCAGAGGAGACAACTGATTCAACGACTTTTGGTGAGAGGGTCATCGTTTACTTTTCAATTTGAAATGAATTAGGGTTTGGAGGTATAAATAGAGGTGAGCAGTGTATGTGGAATGGTATGCCTGGGCTACCCAGAGCACCAATTGTAGTTGTTTTATGTTTTAATTATGTTCTAAAATAGTTTGCTAGGATTTCAATGAAACCCTAATTCTCTGTCATGTTGCTCTACTTTGTGTGGGTGCTCTTGAATGCTTGAACTATAAAGATAACCTCAATTCTAGCTTTCCAATGCTTTACTCTCACAATGAATGCCATGTATGCATTGTAATTAGGCTAAAACTGTATTGGTTATGCTTTAGCTCAAGCCTTAGAGATATTTGCTAATTCCCTTGACTAGTTGTGCTTAATTAGACAACTAGTGCTCTGGGTTAGTACCTTAGCTGATAATTGAGTTATCATTAGGTGAAACTCCTTAGATAAGTGATAAACTTGACACATTATCCTTATCTGTCACAGGAATAAGAAAGCTCAAATTAGTTGAACACATAACATGATTTAGTGGTGGATTTGACAATCCCAGTACCCCTTTACTCTCACTGTTTGTATTTCATCTTTACTTCATTGTTATAACCTTCACTTAGTCGCATCGACAAAACCTCAGTTGTGTTACACTTCCTTGATAGAAAATCAGTAGAGCAAAGTTTAGATCAACCATACAGCTCCACAAGTCTCTGTGGGATCGACCCGTATTTGCCCAGTTCTGCATTGTAGACACCGTGCACTTGCGGTTTAACAAGTAGGCCATAAAATAAACACATTCAAAAGCCTACCAAGTTTTTGGCGCCGCTGCCGGGGACTTGGCGTGTGCTGTGCTGATCCTTTGCTTTCTCCACTATTTTTTCCACTCACCCCTGTACATATTCACCTTGAATTATTGCTTTTAGCTTTGTATTAAGTGTAACTTAGTTGTTAATTTTCTTCTTCTGTTACAATCATTGCATTTTAGTTGTTAATCTTAATTTATTTAATCTTAACTGCATTTTAGTATCCTCATCTGTGCATTGCATTTAGCATCTGTCTTTGCATTTGTACATTGTCATATCTGTTAACTCTTCTTCTTGTTCAACTCATCTGCAGCTTGCATCTCATCTGTTGCATATCTGTAGAGCTTTTTACTTTTAGCTCAACTGAAGTATTGTCACTAGTTTACAAGGAAACTAAGCATCATTGCTCTGTAGCTTAGTGTTAATTGTAACTCTTGGTCCCAGTCAGTCCAAATAAGCATAACAACTATTGCTTTTCCCCTGTGTCAGTCCAAAATACTCTCAGTTGCTTATGCCAGTGTTAATGCTCATTCCCTTTGCTATAACCTACACTTTTATGAGAACTGAGCTTCCCCTCTGAGTAACAGGTACCCATATCCTCTGCTGAGCAAGCCCAAGGAGGAGAAGAAAAAGGCGCAGAACTCGAGTTTTGTAAAACCCTGAGCAACCCCTGCGACTTATAATGTGAGTGGTTCCTTGACCTCTGAATTACGCACATGCTAGCTGCGACTATTATGACATTGCGCTGAAATGTATTGCATGAACCTGTCATCACAATGAGCTGTGCATCAATGAAAAGTTGTTGAGCATCTGTGTATGTGCATTTGTGAACCTTGCTTGCATGATAACCTAGTTACCCTGCATGAACAATCACCCCTGAGTCAATTGTAGTTCACCTAAGCACTACCCTGATTGCATGATAAAACCTTGCTAGGAATTACTCACACCTGAAATCTGTGCTTGTATGTTCTGTGACCTTAGCTTCTATCTCCCCTGTAGCTGTTGAGCTTGAGGATGCTCTGTGAACACTAAGGTTAGCCAAACCTGTGATAACTTGTGTTGAATGCTAGCCCTTGAAGAGTGGAGTCAACTGAACTAATTGCTTCTCCACTTTAAATCCTAGGCTTCAACAAACCCTGAGCTTACCTGTTGCTATCAACTACCCCAGTTGATTCTGATAACCCTGAGCATAACCCTGACCCTGTGACTGCTTGCCTTGGCTGATTGCCAGTGGTGCTCAACCTTGACCTTGTGCTGCATCTTATCTGAGCTTGCATAATGCACTAGACACCTTGCTAAGAAATCACCACTTTGATATTTTGAAGCCTGTACTTGTGTGGCCAATTATTGTGCAAAACTGCAAAATTGTTGAGCCATCTGCCTTGTGCGATTGTGTGCATACATTTGTGCATCGTGGTTATTTTTCTTGGGTTTATGCATGTGCTGTCTATCTTTAACTGCAACATCTCTGCGATCTGTGCACTCTCAAGTCTCCTGTGTACTTGCATTAGTGTATCATCTGTTGTGTTTTGCTTAAATGTGTGTTAAAATCCACATAACAAGAGCTGTCATGTGCATAAGCTGAGCTGCAACTTAGTCTCTCTAGCTTGCTGTCAACTGAACCAGTTGACTTAACAGCTCTGCACACACTGTGTCTGCATGCATAATCCCAACTAGTTGCTATCCTCTGAGATGTGCAATTGCACCTTGGCTAATCAGTGCAACATTTGGCATCCATTTGCGCAAACCCTGAAAACTAGATTTCGATGCAATTGAGCTTAGCCTCCCTGTCGTGACAAAACCATTGGTTGTTTGAGTGCTATTCTTGCTTGGTGTGCTATGGGTGTTTCTGTTTGAAGTCTAAATTAATTGCCTGTGCAAACAAACAGAAGCCCACATAAACTGGGTTTTGCACATAAACTGGGCTATGCTCCTCTACACATAACCTGGGCTACAACCAAACTGAGCCCACATAAACCAAAATTAAGCCCACAATAAACCAAACTGTGCACTGGGCTGCATAAGCTGAAGCCCATAACCACTGGGCTGAACATAACCTGGGCTCTGCTCACATAGCTGGGTTGCACATAACCAAGCTAAAACCCACTTAAACCAAACCAGCCCACTAAAACCAAAACTGAGCCCATTACAACTGGGCTTTGCATAACTTGGGCTGCACACTTGCAGCAACACCAAGCACCTTTGTGGGCTTAGCTTCCCTGTTTTGAAACATCATTGGTCATACGTGATTGATGTGTGCTAAGCTATGCTTCTTTTTGAGTTCAATTTGAGTTGCTAGATCATGTCAGGATTTTGGTCTGCAACTGGGGATGAAAACAAATCCATTAGAGAGCTTGCTTACGGGCATGCCTCACAATATGAACCCCCCACAGACCATAGTGATTTTAGGGAATACTATGAACCTTCTCAGGGCCCTGACCTTGAATACTCATACCCTAATCATTATGAGCACATGTATCATCAACCACCATGGGAGGATGAACAATGTTATACTCCCCCAACCCCTTGTATGCAGTCACTAATGGATAAGCTCATAGAGCAAAACAATGATATACTTGGATGGAAAATGCATGATCATCCCTTCTCTAGTGAACCATGTGCACAACCATGTAATGATCCTTCATATGAAACATGCATACCCACTAGTGAGGACTCCCCTTCACTTGAACATCTCACTATGATTCTTCAAATGAACCTGATTGAGGTACAAAATAAAGATTGGAAAGAAGTTTATGATAGGATGTTTGTTATTCCTGATAATCTTGAAAATAGTGTTTCTATTCCTACTCATGCAACTGACACTGAACATGAACCTAATCTAGAGGTAAATGAGTACACTGGAAATGCTACAATTTTGAATAGGGAAATGCATTTTTGTTATGAGGATGATGATGATGATGAATATGATATGTTAAAAGAGCATGTGCGTGCTGAAAATATGATGGAATCTTTGGGTTCAGAGACATTTAGCTTCTCTTCTGTGAACCCTATGAATGATGCTTCTTCTAATATTCATACATGTGATGCTGGCTGGATTGGGGCCTGTGCAATTGTCATGTGAAAATGAGCATGCTTTACCACTTGTTTGTAACTTGGGGAATGCTGACACCAATGATCTTATCCATGAGATTGAAATTTTGAATAATGATGATTATGACATGGAGATTGATGAATTGTTCTATGCAGGTGAACATGATTTACCTTCTTCTGACCTTAGGAAAGTGTGTGATGGTGTAAATGATCTTATACATGAAAACAACTTAGATGTACCTAATCTCTCTCCTAAGGCACAGATTGAAACTCTTCCACCAAACCTAGGTGTAGTTTGTAACAAAATTGCAAAACCAACTTTTCTGAGAATGCCTAATCTAGGCCTAGAGCTTTGTGCTTCCCAAGTCCTCTTGGACTATTTTGCATCAAAGTTTAACACCTCTAAGGAGCCACAGTTGGAATGTGTATGTCTGCCTGTTCTTAGCAAAACTCATTTTGAGTTGGACCTTTTGCATGATGTACCTTTAAAATTGCAAAATTTTGTGCTCAAACACGCATCTGTTGACAAGTTTAGGTTTGGGGGAAAATCATTCTCATATGCAGTCTTACTTGCACTCTCATGTTATATTTGTGTAAGACTGTTGATGTTTCTGCATACTGTCTTTTGGGTTGACCCTCAACTCTTTAGATTGTTGGTGTATGGTGAATTTTCATTGTATATAATCCAGTAGGACTTGTTAAATTTTTCTTTCTTGCATCGGTTGAGTCTTCTTGCGCATATATTGTGCTAATCCGATATGATCTCCACTGAGAATGTTGGATTCTAGCCTTGACCAATGAAGCTCTAACCTTGCTCCCGCCGACATCCGGTAATCTCTTCCCTTTTCACTTAATAGTTCTCATGGTATGTGACTGTTTAAATTTTTTCTATCTGTCGACACATTGAGGACAATGTTTGATTTAGGTTTGGGGGTGCATTTGCATTTAGAGTTTTTTCAAAAAAAAAAAAAAAAAAAAAAAAAATCTTTTGTAAATAAAAACCTCCAACTTTTAGAGATTTTAGAGTCACTAGCATGCTTCTAGATATGTTTACATAGAGAGTCTGACCGAAATAACGAACTTGGAAGTCTTGGAGAACACAATCGGGTTTCTTAGTTGATTAGAGCGTTAAAGTTGGATTTAACCATACCGGAGGGCGGGTAGGTACTTGTTTAGATATTCGGTAGTAGAATTGTGATCACCCATAGTGGAGACTACCCATTTTACATCAAGTGAGGCACCAACCTTCAATTTTTGCAACTTTCTAGAAAAGTCATTAGAGTGTGTGTCACCGTACGTCAATTCCGGGTAGGAATGGTGAGCTACCCAACTTCGCACCACTTTCGGACTATTTTTGATCTCTTGAGTGCTAATTTTTGTCAATCATGAGGGTGACGTCTAAAGATGAAAACTCCTTCTAAATATCGATTTGCAGTTAGCATCACTCTCTCTCTCTCTCAATCAACAGATTCATAGAAACACATCATCGTCAGCAAGCGGAGCAACATCAGAATATTTGAAGGAAAAGTTGAGATAGTCCAAGGTTACATGCAACAAAGAAAAGAAAATAGGATGAGAATTATTGAAGTTTACGAAATCAAGACAATACAAGTTTTATTGTTTTATTTCATTTCATGTACTCATATAAAAAAAAAAAAAAAAAAAAAGTTTGTCAAGTTTTTGTAAAGTTCAGAAGTTCGTCATCAACAGTTGAAGACCGAAGACCGAAGATTGAAGACGTTTCTATGAATGCTGAGAGAGTGATATTAATTGCCGATCGGGTGAGAAGGTAAGTGAGTACTCCCATCCTTGCTAATGGTTGATTTCCTTTCTTAGAGATCATCGTAAAAGATTCTTTTTGTCCACACTTACGTGGAGTCTCCGGAAATTATTTCGGAAGGTTATCCTTCTTACCTACAACGTGTGCAGGATTTTTCTCTTTATTCCTGCCTGCACACATGAGAGACTAAAAAGCGATCTTTTTGAGTGCAATTATCATAAAACCCTATTAGTGAGGCAGAAGTCGAGGCTTATGATCACAATCGAATCCAAATTCTTTCATATGGTATGGTTATTTCTCGCTCAAAGACTTAAGGATGAGAATGAGAATGCGTTCTTTTTGTTACTAGCATGCAGAAACTCTATGTCCTCATAGCTCCTTGGATGTTTGAGACTCTTTTACACTCTCGAAGTTGGAGAAGGTTTTGTGGGTACACCTATGGTAAACCCTCACGAGACTACAACTCGTCCACTAGGGACACCTAGGGGTTTAAAGGCTTAGTGCATACGCTAAATGCATTCGAGAGACCAGCGACAGTGGTATAGTTAGGACTTCCTAATTTCTGTTTCACTTGAGGACAAGTAAAATTCAGGTTTGGGGGTATTTGATGAGTGCCAAATATTGCATATTTCTACATCTTTTTATTGGCATTTAACTCATCTTTTGTGCTCAGAAATCGGATATTATCTCAGATTCTGTGTTTTCTTTGTTTTCAAGAATAAATATTTGTACTAATTAATTTTGTGTTTTTAGGTAATAAATAAAGCTCGGAGAAATTGAGGAGCCAAAAGAGCAGAAAAGTGGAGACGAGCATCTATGGAGCAGAAAGCCAAAGCCCGCGCGCATCAGTTGCAACCCAACAAGAAGCAACCCATCTACAAGACATGGGTTAGAGCTACCCAAGACCCGGCCCATAACTCGAGTCCACGCCCGATTCATTCTGAGCCGTGAAGGTCTCACCCAGCCGGATCCTACGGTCGCTCCATCCGTCCCATCAGTTCTTGATGCTCCCGATCAACACCACACCACCTATATATTCTCCCATCCACCCAAACCAAACGCACCCTTCTCCCTTTCTCTTTTCTTTCTCCCCGACAAAGACCAGAGAAACCATACCTTCTCTTCTTCCTCGACCATGGCAGAGCCAAGCTCACCATCACCATCTTCTTCCCCGACACCACATCCACCTACAGCCGCACAACAACCACCTTCACCACCTCTCTAGGTCTAGCTATCTCTCTCTTAGCTTCTCTCTTAACCCTAGAAGCTAAATTAGAGATAGATAGAGCTAGGGTTTCACCAACAGCTCTTGCATGGCGACCAGAGCCGAAATAGCAGAGGAGACAACTGATTCAGCGACTTTTGGTGAGAGGGTCATCGTTTACTTTTCAATTTGAAATGAATTAGGGTTTGGAGGTATAAATAGAGGTGAGCAGTGTATGTGGAATGGTATGCCTGGGCTAGCCAGAGCACCAATTGTAGTTGTTTTATGTTTTAATTATGTTCTAAAATAGTTTGCTAGGATTTCAATGAAACCCTAATTCTCTGTCATGTTTCTCTACTTTGTGTGGGTGCTCTTGAATGCTTAAACTATAAAGATAACCTCAATTCTAGCTTTCCAATGCTTTACTCTCACAATGAATGCCATGTATGCATTGTAGTTAGGCTAAAACTGTATTGGTTATGCTTCAGCTCAAGCCTTAGAGATATTTGCTAATTCCCTTGACTAGTTGTGCTTAATTAGACAACTAGTGCTCTGGGTTAGTACCTTAGCTGATAATTGAGTTATCATTAGGTGAAACTCCTTAGATAAGTGATAAACTTGACACATTATCCTTATCTGTCACAGGAACAAGAAATCTCAAATTAGTTGAACACATAACATGATTTAGTGGTGGATTTGACAATCCCAGTACCCCTTTACTCTCACTGTTTGTATTTCATCTTTACTTCATTGTTATAACCTTCACTTAGTCGCATCGACAAAACCTCGTTGTGTTACACTTCCTTGATAGAAAATCAGTAGAGCAAAGTTTAGATCAACCATACAGCTCCACAAGTCTCTGTTGGGATCGACCCGTATTTGTCCAGTTCTGCATTGTAGACACCGTGCACTTGCGGTTTAACAAGTAGGCCATAAAATAAACACATTCACAAGCCTACCATCCATTGAACAATTTATAAGTGTTTTTGGGGTTTATTTTATGTGATCCATGTTGTTTGATCTTCCTACTAAACACCACTAACAAATTAAGCTTGTGTTTTGTTTTTGTAGCGTGAAGCCGTGAAATCGCGCTACTTGGAGGAAAAGGGGGAAGCATTCTCATTCGATGCAAGCTATGAATTCATGATCTCCAAAATCCCGGAGTATGCCCCGGACTTCATGCAGGACGGAGATGAATGGGACTCCTCCAACGAATATTGATGGTTTTAGTGTAGGTTTTGTGGGTAGATCTCTATGTAAACCCTCACGAGACTATAACTCGTCCACTAGGGTCGCCTAGGGGTTCAAAGGCTTGATGCACATGCTAAGTGCATTCGTTTTTCCGTCGACAAGGAGTTGTATTTTATGTTTCAATCAATGTAGTAACCAAAATTGCATGAATAAAGTGAACTGCATCTATTAGAATTCAATTATTTTTTTGGGGATAACCAAAGTCGGTAAGGTTGTAAGATTACTACAGTGCCGACTAAATGATAGCCGACAAGGTAAGGAAGTTAATAAATGGCGACTACAAAAAGCCGACAAGGTAATAAATCAATACCATGCCGACTACCTACGCATTTATAACAGTCTCCCGTGTGTCAGAAAATAATAAAGCCGGCATCTTCTTCATTTGTATACCTTTCCGGCCATATTAAGTCGGGACTTTCTTCATTCGTCGACCTTGCCGGCCTAAAATGGTCGGCGTGGTCTTCATTAGTCGACCTTGCCGACCTTTCATACTTTCAGAACTGAAAGTGTTGATTTGTTCTTTGATTTTGAGTATGATTTCATGCAAAATATTTGCAATCCGCTTTTTAGAAGTGTTTCGGTTGTGTGCTTCATTTTCGTTGCAAGAGATATTCTCAAAAAAAAAAAAATTCATCAAAAATCATCCCACAAAAGTTCAATCAAAAACAAAATTTCATAACTTAAATTCATAAGTTTTAATCTATTCAATCAATCTAAACTCAATTAATTAACCTAATCAGAATTTTTAGTGTTAATTAAACAAGGGTATACAACCATTTAGAAAATACAAGGTTAAGGGGTGGCTTTTTTTACTTCAAAATGAATTAGCTTTTGTCTTATTAGGTATATCCCAATTAATCTGGGTATACCCCAATCAAGCCAGGATTTGATATGGTAAAACACAAAAATGATCATTTGCTTGAAACGAAATATGGTAAAACACAGAATTGGTCAAACAAAATATACTATAGTCAAACAATTTTAGCTTTCCCCTGAACAAATGAGCTTTTTCCTGTAACAAATATATGAAAAAAAGTTTCCCATCCAAGAAAAAAAAAAAATTCCAGAAACAAAAAATAAAAGCAGGGGCAAAACTGTAAACCTTTCCGAGCTTAATAAATAGATAGAGATTGGATTTGTTCCTCATCGCAACCCTAAGAGCATCTCCAATGCATAGGGTCAAGGTCATCCTATGTGGAGGTCATATTAACACATTCTTATGTGTGAGTCATTACTAAATGACAAAAAAATGTAATTTTTTTAACCCTGATCTCCAACCCCCTATTTATCTAACAAACTTTATTTAAAATTAGAGACAAAATAATGATGCTTTTTAAGACCAAGAATCATTAGAAAGTCTTATTTTTACATTTAAAAATTACCCCACTCAGCCATGCCAATCTATCTCCATGACCTTATTTAAGATATTGAATTGGAGATATTAAAAAAGATTTATGATTATAAAAATAAAAGTATTTGAAATCCTAAAATGTCATCCAATTTTAAGACATTTACCCTAGCAAAATTGGAGATGCTCTAAAAAGACAACAATTACAAAGTTTCTCTCTTCAGTTCGATGGATTGTCATTCCCATACCTATCGTCATTCCTATCCCTATCGTAAGTTCCAGTTGGTTTCATAGTTATGTTTTATCTAATGATCTGTCTTGATTGATGAGTTTTTTTTTATGTTTTATCTAATGATTTGTCTTGATTGATGAGTTTTGTGGTTTTTGATTTGCAGTAATTGATTCGGGAACGCCGTTAACATATGACCCAATATATAAAGACAAAAAACATCCTTCTGTAACAGTAACAAAGAAGAGAAGTGTTGATGATCTAGAAGAAGCCGATTTACGAGGAAAACGAGTTCTAGTGAGGGTTGAGTTAAATGATTCTTCTGAAATTCCGGCCACTGCTCCTACTATTCAGTACTTGATAAATCATGGAGCTAGAGTTATTCTCTGCGGGCATCTTGGTGTAAGTACCAAATCTGATACGCCGACCCTTGTTTTTATTTTATTTTTGTATTCTTTTAATGTTATGTGTTGAGATAATGGGTTTTGATTGTTCCCCCCTAATGTTGCATTTATATTTGTGATATATGAAGTAGATTGGTCTAATTTTTTCGGGATTACACTTTTCAGGGACATGGAGATGAAGTAACCCCCTCCAGCTTGAGGGATGTTGCACCTGTATTATCTCAGGTCATAGGAACCACAGTGAGTTTCCAGTAACCTAATTTGAGCTTGTTTACATAATTTTTCCTTGTACAAATGTTCTCACTAGTGTGTGCTCCTAAATAGGTTGTTATGGCCAGTGGTTGTATTGGGGAGGAAGTTGAAGAAATGGTTGCTGCACTCCAAGATGGAGATATTGTACTGCTTGAGAATGTCAGAATGTACAAAGAGGAAGTGGAGAATGACCTCTGTTTTGCGGAGAAGTTAGCTTCCCTTGCTGACCTCTATGTCAATGATGCATTTCAAACCACTAGCTTAGCTCATGCTTCCACCCTGGGAGTTACTAAATTCTTAAGGCCTGCTGTGGCTGGACTCACTATGAAGAAGGTATGACTGTTTATATTGTTTAATGCACCTGATCATCTACTTGGAATGTTGCTACTGTTTTGGTACATGCGGCCAACCATGATTTAGCGCATAGTTCTTTCTCTCCATGTAGTATTTAAAAGTGCTTGTTTGCATTGCTTGTAGATTTATGGTGTTTTTCGACTTTAATTACTCAATGTATGAATCTTGATTTGGTTTCTGATCTTGTTAAGGAACTGGACTATCTTGTTGGAGTTGTCTCACATCCTAGCAGGCCATTTGCCGCCATTGTTGGTGGTTCAAAGCTCTCATCCAAGTGGGAACTTATTGAGGCTTTGTTGGATAAAGTTGATATCCTCCTTTTAGGTGGAGAAATGATCTTCACATTTGACAAGGCCCAAGGCTGCAGTGTTGGGTCATCCCTCGTTGAGGAACACATGTTTGATCTTGCAAGGTCAATCTTGAAGAAGGCCAAGGACAAGAAAGTTGAACTTATCATCCCAAATGATGTTTTGATTAGTCAATTAAATACCTGTGACACAGAGACCAAGGTTTTTCTTTTTCTTCTTTTTTTTTTTTCAACTGCAACTCATATTTGATTACTTGCATTGCCGGTCCTAGTTACTTGTTGACCTGAATGTTACTTGTTGCAGCAAGTATCAGTACATTCTATCCCAAATGGCTGGAGGGGTGTGGACATCGGTTCCTGTACCATCTATATGTATGCGTGTCACCTCGCCGTTGCGAAGACTATCTTATGGATTGGAGCCATGGGAGCATCAAATATCTCTATTGGGACAGAGGTATGTGTCACTCAACAAGCTTTTCTGCATATTCTATGTTGTAAAAGTTCTATGAAACTAGCCAATGGTGCCATACATCGTTCTCTTTGAGTAACACTTTATAGAGTGTTATGCGACTTTTGTCTCAGACGTTCTTGACAC
>JAJJWW010002351.1:0-37335 GCA_023531295.1 Papaver armeniacum | reverse complement strand
TTTCTTGGGGTGAAGCGACCCCTATTATAGAAGACGTAGTGGCACTCACCGGCCTACCTGTTCATGGTGATACAGTTTTCGACAGTTGTTGCCTTCACAAGTTTTAAACAAGAGTGACAGAGACCTTCATGATCGCTTGATTGCTGCTAGAACGAAGTCCATAACATTCCAACTGCTAGAAGAGCTTAAGGCTAAGGCTCCGAGCGAAAGAGAAGGCCTGGTAGATAAAGTAAAGGGTAAAGCTACCGCGTATGCTACCCATGATTCTACCACTAAAGTTCCGTCTTCTTCAAAGCTTATGGCATCCGCCATAAAAGCTGCTCGACCAAAGTCATCTGCCGCTGAAGAGTCTGATGAGGTGAGAGAGTTAAAGAGCATCCAGAAACCAAAGTCCGGAAAACGCCGACCCTCTTTCTCTTGTTAGATCAAATATTGGGCTCCTTTGATTTCTGGCCCATGCGAGGGTGTTCCTCCTCGGGAGGGAGAAACAGATAGAGCGGAGTTGGCGGCCTTCCTTCTCTTCTGGTTATGTCATGATGTATTCGAGTACAGTCCCCGGGACACCATTAAGAAATAGCTTATCCCCATGGCCGTGTTGATGTCTCGCGGCGTGTCATTTCCGCTTGCTCCTATGTTCTTGGGTGGTCTATATCACCACTTGGATTTGGTGGTGCGTGATATTCGTCGTGTGGACGGATCTCACGAGGTTGAGACTTTCCTTCCTGCCAATTTCATTCAAGCATAGGCTTGGGAGCGCTTTCCCGTATACAGGCCTCCTCAGCTGAATCCTCTTGCTCTCTCGCGATAAGAGGATGTCATTCAAAAGGACGGTTCTAAGCGACTTGTGACGGTTCCTGAGTCTCATCCTCGGATGACTCTGTATCACAAGAAGGGTTTTCTTCCTAAGATAAAGCTCAAGGATCACATGGATAAGGGCGCTGATTTTAACCCTGTCACTTATCAGGATGGTCGTACTAGTACTCTGCACTATAATTTTGTCATCCAATCTCAGAGGCAGATGTCTTCCGCGGAGACGCCTTCATCCGAATATTTTGACATCATTGTTTCTACTTTACATGGGCGTCTTCCGGGTTTCTATGGCGGGAAGTTTTCATCCGAGACGTACAATACCGTTCGTGTGGCTCAGCAGCTGGGTTTTGACCAAGGGGTTCCTTATAACCCTCCCCTCCCTTCTTAGACTGAGGAAGATAGGGAAGTCCGGAGAAGCTTTGATCGTTTTTTTTTTTTTCAAAAATGGTCTCCGGATGAGTGATCGCCAGTGTCATTTTGATCTTTTCCAACCACAATCCCATCGGAAAGTTGGCGTCACCAATGAGTGGCTTGGGTATCGCAATGGTGTCAGTAGGAACGTGTTGAACCTTATCCTCAAGGAACCATATGCCCCCCCGGATTTAACCAAGGAAGATTTCAAAGAGATGCACGCATCAGGCCGCGTGAAGTTAAATGCGAAGACTTCCAAGAAATATAAACTTTCCTCGAGCAACAAAGGCCGTGCTCTTCGTCCGCTGGTTACCAGCTGGGATCTTCTTCCAAGCGATGAGTCTTCTAAAGAGGACGGGAAAGGTAGTGCTTTACCTCTTTTGTCTAGTGAAGCCTTTGGATATTCCTCCTATTGCATCTCCTCCTGCTAAGGTACCTTTCCTTTCTTCTCCTCTTTTATTTTCCGTCGGATCCTTCTTTAGTTTCTTTTATATTTGTTTGTCATATTCTTTTAAAAATCTATGCCCATTGGCTGGAAGCCTTGGGGCCTCCTCTTTGAAGAATACATTAATCTACCTCTCAACGAATGGAGGGCTGATCGGATGGCTAAGAAGAGGAAGCGAGATGCTGGCGTGTTACCTATTCCGCGATTGCCTTCCATTCGTACTGCTAATGTTTCCCCTTCATTTTCTCCGCAGGCTCCAAAAATGGGGTCCCCGTCCGCAAGCATATTTATTGAGCGTGTGGAACGTCAACTAGGCCGATCGGTCAGTCGAAGTGGTCCGGAAGTACTTTCTCCCCGTATGATTCTACACTCTACTCGCCCTATAATTGTAAAGACAATCCAAGATCCTAATCATCCTCTTCATACTCCCTCCGATATGCTAGGTCCAGCGAGCGAGTCTGAGTCAGACCATTCCGTTCATGATTATTCCCAAGAGGACAGTGGTCTTAAAGGCAGTGCTAATAATCAAAGATCTTCTCCTTCTAAGTCTCGTGAGTACACTATGCTGCTCCTTGTTAGGTTTGAGTACTGACACGTGCCGGTAAGAATATTCTGTTATTATTATTAAATGCATTTGGTAATCTATATATACATCTCCATTCCCTGTGTCCCTTTGATAAAATTATTTGATTTCCTCATTTCCTCTTGCTTTTGTTTCTTAACAGATCACTCAGAGTCAGCCGCGTCAAGCTCTTATTATTCCTCTCGTCGATCGGTCCATTCTCCTACCAATCTTCCTCCTCCTTCAGATCTGGTATATGTTATATATTTTGGGTTATCACCATTGCTTACTTGTTATTTGAGTATTTATTTATATTTTCCTTTTCTTTCTTCAGAATATGGGAAAACGAGATGGCGCCCATGGTAAGGGGAGCGGCTCGAACCAACAAGTTAAAGGTAGCGAGTCCGTAAGTGCTAACGATAAACGGCAAAAACCATCCAAGCTAGCTCCTAAGGTCTCTCGCAGAGTGGATGCTGATGCTGAATTAATGGCTACCCCGGAGGATCCTCAGTTCCGGTATCCTCGCACTATTTCAGCGTCGAAAGCTGGTGTGGACAACCGCTTCGAGTTGGTACATGGGTTTTGGGTCCTTCATCTAAAGCAGCCACTTATCGACGTATAGTGGAGCGATTTGGTCACATGTGCGTTCATGAAGAGATTCCCGCCAACTCTTTAATCGTGGCTAATGAGGATTTGCTTGACATAGCGGACGGCCTTTCTCAGGCGGAGGAAAATTCTATTGATCCAGTTACGTTGAGGAAGTGGGACGCTTCCATTCAAACTTATTTAGTTCTTCGATTTCCCATTCATTGGCTGAAGAATCTATTGGACCTGACGAAGGCGAGCCACAATGCGCGGACCACGCTTCCTCGTGATATAGATAAGTTGGATCAAGAGTACAGGCGTTTGCTCAACGTGGTTGATGTCAAGAAAACAGCGTATGACCGGCTGATGGCGGACGTTGGTCGAGCCACTGAGGAGTTGAGGATCGCCCGGACTGCTGCCGAGGAGGTCAATGGGCGCCTTACTAAGAAGAGGGTTGAGCTAGTCGCTTTGGATATTAATTAATTTTGGGCTTTTGTGCATGGGTTTTGAACAATAATTTATTTATTTTGTTTGGGTTGAACTGGAAACTTTGATGGTTTGTTTTCCCTTTTGCAAGACATATTTTATTTTTTTGATTATCTGCCTTTATTATTATGGTTGGATGGTAATTAATGTGGTACTACTATGTCTTTCTATAAGTAGGGGTAAGTGGAATTGCCTTAGTTAGTGTCTTTCAGCTTTTATTTTTCTTTTGGTTATTATCTATATTTTGCAGGGGATGGCTCATCGTCTACATGGTTATGCTTTAGTTTTGGCTCTTGTGTCGACACTAGTTATTCCTTATGAAAAGAATCATGAACTAAGTCGCTTGTTGCTGGTAAAAGCTGAGGTGGAAATGCTTAGAGAAGTTAGAATGGTGAATAGAGTGGCCACACGCGCGCAGTTTGATGAGCAATATGAGACGTATTCGATGGCTCATAGGTTGCAAACGTCCGGGCAGTACATCGCGCGCTAGCTGATACAATTGCCACTCGGAACAAGGTTGAGCGGCTATTCCAAGAGTCAATAATTATGACGACTGATATTGAGCAAGCGATAGCTGACTGTCATGCATTTATCACTCAGCGGGCGGGACCTAATATCCGCGGGTGTGTCTTGACTCTATGTGTTGTTTCTGCTCTCATTCATCCTACCAATATGAAAGCAGAACTAGCGCGTTTGCGAGTATTTTAGGATGAAGTCGGGATGCTACAAACTCACTGATTGATTGATCTAGATAAGGCGCGCAAAGTTTATGAAGAGCATAAGGGGACGCTAAGTATGGCTCAAGAGGCCCATGCCTCCAGTGATGTTATGCACAAGATTCATGAAGTGCTAGAAGAGGTGCGTAGTGCTTATACCGACTCCACTACTCAATATGGCGAGGCGCAGTTGATGATGCAGGACCTAGATGAAGACATTTCTGACTGTCGCTCGCTCATAACTGAGCGCTCTTAAGCAAATTACTACTATTATCCCTTCATTATCATTTTTTTTCTCGTAAATGTTGTCTTGGGTATTGTGTTATTTTGGTTATATATATGAGAATTGTCTTAATCAGTCGTACTAAATATCCCTTAAGTTCTTTTGTTTCATGGTTGATCGTGTAAGGTTGGTTCTGTAGGTGAGGCATCTAAATCACCTTTTAAGGGTGATGTGTCTTGCGCGTGATACCTTTGCAATCGAGAACTCGCGTTGGCATGAACAATTGGTCGCAGCAGATCATCTTGTGATGGAGATTCAAAGTGAGGGTGGGTTGCCTAATATGGCTCTTCTTGAACATCGTGGGTATTGTCGAGCAATGTTTGGTTACTCACTTTCAATGTGTTGATGCGGACCGTAGCGTGAGGTATATTGAAATGGCTCTTGTTGAAGTTTACAGGGCGCTTCATGCACTGCCCTAATTTTATTTTTTATTTTTTTATTTTTTTAGTGGGTGGTAGTTGTGGAACAATGAATGCTCTCTGAGATGTATGCTTCCTATATAAATAAAGCTTGTTCATAGGATTTTCATTTCTTGTGCTATGTTCATTCTTTTACATTGGAATTCTCTAGATGGCTCGCCTTTTGCACGTCTACGTACTATCTCTTGCTTCTGTGCCGACGTTAGTAACTCCCTATAGAAGAGAATCTGAGTTAGATCGTTTATTGCTTGTGAAGGCTGAAATAGAATTGCTTAGGGATATAAGGACGGCAAATCATGCTAAAACGCGCGCTAGAGTTGATAGGCGACACAAAATATATTTAACGGCTCAGGCGGCACTGGCGTCCGGGTTTGTATCTTTCGAAATTCAACGTGCATTAGATGATGCTTTCTCCGCGCATCATGAAGCCGACCAGTTATTTCAAGAATCAGCTCTTATGATGATTGATATAGATCAGGATGTAGCAGATTGTGTGCATACCTTTCCCAGCAATCGGGTCATCGTTTGTGTGGGTATGCATTAACTTTAAGTGTAATATCTGCTTTAGTGCACCCTTCTGATAAACGCGTGGAATTGGCGCGATTGCTAGTCTTAAGAAGTGAAGTGAAGGCTTTGCAGACTCATAGGCTGGCTGTTCAAGATGGTGCACGTAGAGCTTTCAAGGAGCAGAATAAAACTTTTGAGATGGCTCGGCAAAACAATGCGTCTGAAAGTATTATACATGAAGTAGAGCAAGTACTAGGCGATATGCGAGTTGCTCTATCCATGGCTATTGTTCAGTGCGAGGATGCGCTCGTGATGATGCAAGATGTAGAACAAGAAATCACACGTTGTCGTATGCTTATAACTGAATTATCTTGAAAAGTTCTCCCATTTTTTTTTTTAGTGGGTGGTAGTTGTGGAACAATGAATGCTCTCTGAGATGTATGCTTCCTATATAAATAAAGCTTGTTCATAGCATTTTCATTTCTTGTGCTATGTTCATTCTTTTACATTGGAATTCTCTAGATGGCTCGCCTTTTGCACGGCTACGTACTATCTCTTTCTTCTGTGCCTACGTTAGTAACTCCTTATAGAAGAAAATCTGAGTTAGATCGTTTATTGCTTGTGAAGGCTGAGATAGAATTTCTTAGGGATATAAGGACAACAAATCGTGCTAAAACGCGCGCTAGAGTTGATAGGCGACACAAAATATATTTAACGGCTCAGGCGGCACTAACGTCCGGGTTGGTATCTTTCGAAATTCAACGTGTATTAGATGATGATGTCTCCGCGCGTCATGAAGCCGACCAGTTATTTCAAGAATCAGCTCTTATGATGATTGATATAGATCAGGCTGTAGCAGATTGTCGCACACACCTTTCCCAGAAACCCGGTCGTCGTTTGCGTGGGTATGCATTAACTTTAAGTGTAATATCCGCTTTAGTGCACTTTTCTGATAAACGAGTGGAATTGGCGCGATTGCTAGTCTTAAGAAGTGAAGTGAAGGCTTTGCAGACTCATAGGCTGGCTGTTCAAGATGGTGCACGTAGAGCTTTCGAGGAGCAGAATGAAACTTTTGAGATGGCTCGCCTAAACAATGCGTCTGAAAGGATTATGCATGAAGTAGAGCAAGTACTAGGTGATATGCGAGTTGATCTATCTATGGCTACTGTTCAGTGCGAAGAGGCGCTCGTGATGATGCAAGATGTAGAACAAGAAATCAGACGTTGTCGTATGCTTATAACTGAATTATCTTGAAAAATTCTCCCAATTTTTTTTTTAAATAGTCTAGATGTTCTTGGATGAAAGTGATTAATCATTATGGAAGAATCAGTCAGTGTTTTATGTGTGTTTCTTAAAAAACAGAGAATGGAATTGTTACAAGCTACTGTTGTCGGAAATACTCAACTTGCCTGCGAGTGTGAGGAGTTATTCGAGGTCAGCCAAACACATTACCTTCATGCAATGGATTTATATGTGGATCGATTGAGTGCTTGTAGGGTCGACCCTTCAGTAGAGAATACCATGGCTTCGGATGAAGCTTTTGAGGTGTTTTCTAATGCTCATGTCCGGATGGAACAAAGAGAAAGCGACTTGGCTATTGCGCACGGCAGGCTTAGGCGTGCGAGTTCAGCGTTGTCTTCAATTCTTTAATTTAATGGATTTTCTTATCCCTGGAATGTTTTGTTTTATCCGCTTCGTATGTTATTCCGAATGAATATATTAATTATGTTACTTTTATGCAACATCAGCGCTTAAGATGCTTCTTTAGGAATATGTTCACTCTATATTTACATTTCATCCGTCCCACCTTTTGAATGTATTCATCACTTGGATTAATCAAGACTAGTATTTATATTATGTGTTGTGTTCTATGATTATCCTCAAAACCCTAATAAGCTTTATGCGTGGAACTCGGCCGGCTCTGAGATTATTGGTACATTTCATTGGATCATGTATGAAACCTAGCCAGACTCAGGGCTATTGGTGCACTTCATTGGGTCATGCACGGAACCTAGCCGGACTCGGGGCTATTGGTGCACTTTATTGGGTCATGCACAAAACCTAGCCAGACTCGGGGCTATTGGTGCACTTCATTGGGTCATGCACAGAACCTAGCTAGACTCGGGGCTATTGGTGCACTTCATTTGGTCGTGCACGGAACCTAGACAGACTCGGGGCTATTGGTGCACTTCATTGGGTCATGCACAGAACCTAGCCAGACTTGGGGCTATTGGTGCAGTTCATTGGGTCATGCACGAAACCTAGCCAGACTCGGGGCTATTGGTGCACTTCATTGGGTTATGCACGGAACCTAACCAAACTTGGGGCTACATTTTGACACATCATGTAAGATAAAAGGTTTTTTATTATTAATATCCCACCACTCGGTGTACATTTAGTTTATCATGCACAACAAGTTTTTAACCATTTACCATTAATAGGAGTATTGATCTGAGATCTGCTCATCCACTTTCTGCAGCCTCACTGATCATGTAGGGGCCTTCCTAATTTGTAGCAAACTTTCCAGATTTTACATCTCATTGTACGTGCGGAGCGATCTTCATGACAAAGTCGTTGATACAAAAGTATGTTCTTTTACCTTCTGATTATAGTATCTTGCCGTCCTTTGCCTATACTTATCTACAAATCATTGAGCTCTAGCTCGGCGCTCCTCCAGTGTATCGAGATGTGCGAAACGACGGATCTCATCCGGGGTAGTGAGACTGGCCATGGCTACGCGTGCAGAAGGGATTGTAATCTCCGCTGGTAGTATTGCGTCTTCCCCGTAAACCAAGGAATAAGGAGAGGCTCCAGTTGAACTTCTCTTGGAGATGCGGTACACCCAAAGCGCGAGGGGTAACTGCTCATGCCAACTTCTATGGTGATCATTTACTGTGCGACTTAATATCCTTAACAATGTTTTATTAGTAGCTTCCGCCTGTCCATTCACATGAGGGTAATAGATAGTCGACGTATGAAACTTAATGTCGTACTGGTCTAGCAGCTCGTTAACCGTTTGATTGACGAATGAAGTCACATTGTCTGATCGGATGATCATTGGAGCTCCGAATCGACAGATGATATATTCTCTGATGAACGTTGCGATTGTAGCTCCATCATAGTCTCGCAGTGGGATGGCTTCCACCCATTTAGAGGAATACTCGGTTGCAGTAACGATATACTTATGTAGCCCGGATGAGGTTGGACTAATCGGTCCAATGATATCAAGCCCCCAACTGTGGAAGGGATAAGGGGTAACAACATTGTGCAACAACGTGTGTGGGGCGCGGATGAGTGGTCCGTGGATCTGGGATTGCTGACATTTCTTCACCTGTTCAGCAGTGTCAAATTCCATCGTGGGCCAGTAGAATCCTCCTTCGTATAGTTGTAAGAAGAGTTTTCTCATCCCCTGGTGCTCCGCATTGTGAGTCGTGGTCATCACCACCTCCGCCTCCTCTTGTGATAGGCAGCGCAATATTGTGTTCCCATAACTTTTCCTGTAGATGATCCCTTCACTCATAAAGAATCGCCCCGCCTTCTTCTGGATTTTAAGCGCGTCTTGTCTATTTTGCGGTAGACATTCGTGCTGGATGAAATCTATATATGGTTGTCTCCAATCTTCTATCTCTATACTGCATATCTCTGCTTGCTGCGGAGGTGCTTGAAAGTCTTCGCAATTATCCTGCATCACTTCTGCTTGAGCAGCCATACTTAGCCAATAGACCCCCATTTTCTGTAAGTGGCGGTATAATGGAATTTCTCCTGTCTGTCCGCAAGACTCAATATATGGACGCGACTCAGTATCTCTTGCACTTCTATTTTTCCCGCACATCGCGATAAGGAACCTCCGGATGTCCGGTAGTATATCGCTCCTCGTACTATGATAAATTGCTTTAACACTTTAACGGTCAACAATTGATCATCCACTTCTTTGGTTAGATCCTTAATATACGATGTCCTCCAATCGTCCTTTTGTTCGAACGTCGCGTCTTCTTTCCATGTGCTCGGTAATTCCCTTCTTTTCACCACTACTGTTCCTTCGTGCGCCTCATTTAATTGTAGCTTTGCTGCTAAGGTAGCCAATGCGTCCGCGTGTTTATTAGTAGACCTCCCAGTATGATTAATAACAGTACTTCCCTTTTTTGCTATCAATTCTTGGGCCTCCGCTCGGTAAGGAGCTAAGTGTGCTTGTTTTACCTGGAAGTTGCCTGACACTTGATTTGTGACTAACTTCGAGTCTCCTTTGATATTTATAGCTCCTAAATTGAGCTCTTCTGCCAAGTGAAATCCTAAAATCAACGCTTCATATTCTGTCACATTATTGATGCATTCAAAATCTAGCTTGAAAGCGAATGATAACAATTCTCTTTTGGGGGTTTCAAACACTATCCCTCGAAAAACATTGACCAACGTTCTTCCTCCTCGACTTCTACAACTTCTCCAGGTATCTCATCACTTATTTCCGTCATGTCCGTACCTGGGAATGCGGCTAACAAGTCCGCGAATGCTTTCCCACGTACTCCTTTAGAACGTTGATACTTTAGCTCAAACTCAGACAACTGTAGCAACCAGCGGGCTATTCTGTCGGATAAGACTGGTTTCATAGCTAAATATACGATTGGATTAGCAGTTGCTATCACTATAGTTTCATGGGCGAGCAAATAAGATCATAATTTTTGTGTGGCATATATAAGTGCTAAGCATGCTTGCTCCGCTTTCGAATAACCGAACTCTGCATCTCTAAACCCCCTGCTGATATAGTAGATCAGACACAACTGATCATTGCCAAGGTCTTGAGCCAGTAGTGCTCCGATCGCCATGCTGGTGAATGTTGTGTATATGTAAAGGGGTTCTTCTTTGACGGGTGGTCGCAAGACTCACGCACTGATTTGACATTCTTTAATCTTCTGAAAGCCTCACGTCCCCCCCATTCGTACGGTTAATTCTTTTTTAACAAGGGTGAGAATGGAGACAACAGTTGAGCTAATCCGGGGATGAACCTTCGGACATAGGATACTCTTCCTATGAAAGTTTGCAATTCTTTCACGTTTGTAGGTGATCTCATGGTGGTTATTGCTTCTACCTTGTCCGGATCGATCTGTATCCCTTTGTCTGTGACAACGAATCCCAAGAATTTTCCGGAAGTGACTCCGAAAGCGCATTTGAGAGGATTCATCCTCAAGTGATACTTTCTGCACCTATTAAAGACGCGCCTTAAGTGATCCAGATGATCTTCTCGCGCTCTTGATTTTACCACGACATCATTTATGTAGACCTCCATTACTTGATGCATCATATCGTGGAAGATAGCTACCATTGCCCGTTGATAAGTCGCGCCTGCGTTCTTTAATCCAAATGGCATCACAACATAATAAAAGTTTCCATATGGCGTCTGGAAAGCTGTCTTATGAGTATCCTCCGCTGCCATCCTCACTTGGTTGTATCCGCTAAACTCATCCATGAAAGAAAACATACCGTATCCGCACGTATTATTCACCATTACGTCTATATTTGGTACTGGGAAATCATCTTTAGGGCACGCGCGCTTTAGATCTCGATAATCTACACAGCATCAGACTTTTCCATTCTTCTTTGCTACCGGTACGATGTTAGCCAGCCATACAGGGTGTTGTATTGGCTTAATGAACTTAGCTTTTAGCAGCTTCTCCACCTCTTCCTTGATAGCCAAATCGATCTTTTCCGGAAAATTGCAACTTCGTTGTTTAACTGGTTTGTACTCGGGTGCGACGTTGAGGTTATGTGCGATCAGACTGCTATCCAGGCTAGGCATTTCATCGTATGTGAAAGCAAACACGTCCTGGTACTCCCGGAGCAACTCTATCATCCGTGACCTTTCCTTTTCTTCCAAATGTTTACTGATGCGTACGAAGCGAGGTTTGTATTCCGAGCCAAGATTTATTTCTTCTATCCCATCAAGATTTGGATCGAATTTTATCTTTTCCTCAGGCAAGCTTTCTATTATTTCTTCTTCTAAGATAGGGACTTCGACCTCCTCCTGTGAATCTTCAATTACTGGGGTCGCCTCCGCCATTTCTTCATCTGCTGATGACATAGCACAGTCGTGTTGACAATGAGAGGCTTCCTCGGATAATAGTTATAAGCGGTAAACATATCCTCCTTCGGACGCGAGAAGCGTTTGAACTGGATGTTATTTGTTTCCGCTACTGCCCTCTTACTTCATGTGGCAGGTCCCATCCATGATGGACTGAATACCGACTTAGCCTTCCCCTTTGCTTGCTCTTCCGGCTGAAGATCTTCCCACTTTGGGAGTGGTGTGAGATGCTCCGACTATTCTCCTTGGTCTAGGACAGGTTGTGTGTAAAATACTACATCAGCCATGTAACTTCTTTCTGTCTGAATGGGTTGCTTGTAGATGGGATCCGAAATTGCTTTCCTCCAATATTAGTCTTAACACACTAGTGATACGTCGATGCTACTACCTTGTGGTTCAAGAGCCATCCTCACCCTAGTAGTACATGGAACGCAGTGTCGTCCTCAAGTACGTAAAAGGGGGTAAGTGCCCTAATGGGTTCGATCTTCATCATCAGGTGTACTATCCCAATCGCCGTCTGGGTCTGTCCTCCAAATCCTCTCACAGTTGTCGCGCGCATCTTAATTGTTGTTCTTGACACCCTTAAGGATTCCAGTGTGTGTAGTGAAATTAGGTTGAGGGAAGCTCCGCCATCTATGAAAGATCGCTTCAGGGGCTGTTTGTTAATAAACGTTGTCAGGCATAAGGGGCGAAGGTGCTCTCCTGGGTAGCATATATCTTCATCCGTAAAGGTGATAGCTTCTTTAGGTATAGGATTGTACGCCTTTCTGAACGCAATCGCGGTTGTTAGAGCATTGCTCGGTCGAACTCGCATGTGTTGCTATCTCAAGCATGTTTTTCAATGTTAGTGATCAAAACTATAAGTCTTGATTTCTAGCCTATTTTAGCTAAAGGTCTCGGACTAGGATAGAAAGTGTAGTTGAGCTCAAGACTCCATGGAAATCATCATACAAGAAGAAGGACTACTCAATGAACTGGTGGAACTTCATCGACTAAAAGGTATGTGGAGACTTGAACTTATCTATCACTCAAAAGTTTATTTACTCTATCTCCTATTCTTGAGACAAAAGTCGTTTTCATATATAGACTTTCATTATACACATTTGCTATTTCGAGCCGAGTTTAACTCGCCTATCTATTTCTCGAAATATGTGTTGGTAAGCTTTCGCTTTAGCCAGATTCATCTTTACTTAGTGACGAAAGTCATGTTATGTTTCAATCACTTTGAAAATTGCTCTGACGAAAAATGGTCTGTGAATAACGGCTATATAACGTTCTCTGAGAATGTTTCAATGATTGAAATGAGAGTTTAGATTACATAACCATTGGTAGGATATAAGCTTTATTGTGGAAACACATATATGTATAAGTCCTTATTCCTTGAACCAAAGTTTGCGAACTTTGTTGATCAAGAGAAACGAAATGTGGCGTAAGCCAAGTCCGCGAACTGGCGGAAGTTCTCGACCCGAGAATTTCTGTTGGAGTTTGTGAACTCCTTCCGTGAGCTTAAGTACGCGAACCCAGTCCGCGAACTTGAGTAGGTTATATCTAAAATCGGTTGTTCTTGAACTCATGTTTATATAAACTAAGGAATGCTTTTGCAAACCGTGGCTATAAAGTTCATGAACCGGTTCGAGTGAATCAAACAGGTTTTGCTTCGATTGTGTCTTGTGTAGTTACATAAGATCTAAGCAATTGAAAAACTCTCTAACTAGTTCATTTGAGTCATTTGAACTAGTTATGGTGAAGAAGAATATGGTTGATATGAAATTGCTCATATGGCTAACCATTTGGTTAACTATTGTTGAACTAAAAAATGTTAATGTTTGGGAACGGTTACATAAACCCAAAATTGGACATTTCATTTGTGTGTAACAAGCTAAGGTTTCGATCCAACGGTTGAGAAATATTAGCTTGAATCTAACCAGGTTTTCATCTAACGGTGAATATTGAATGCTTTGTTACTCAGCTAACATTGATTGCAAACCCTGATTTGGAAGACTATATAAGGGAGAACTCTAGCAACGGGGAAACCTAATCCCCACACCTTACGTGTGATACTAGTTGCATAAGCTAGAGTCGATTCTTCTTTAACCTTGGGTTTTCTTCTCTAAACCAGGTTAACGACTTAAAGACTTCATTGGGATTGTGAACCAGACAGATACTACTTTTCTTTCAGTTGTGTGATCTGATCTTGTTGTTTCTATCGTACGAGTACAATTGGAATAATTGGCTTGAGATTTATATCTCCGACAGGAAAGATAGAAAAGAAATCACAAACACTTCGTCTCATCGTTTGTGATTCCGCAATATCTTTTTTCGCTGCGTCGATTAAGATTATTGTGAGGTGATTGATAATAATAGGCTGTTCTTCGGGAATATAAGTTCGGGTTATCAATTGGTTCCTGTTCACCTTGATTTATCAAAAGACGGAACAAAAACTCGGAGGTATATTCGTGGGAGACGGATTTATCTATTACCATAGACTTTTCTCTGTGATACAGATTTGTTTATTAAAGTCTTCGACTTTGGGTCGTAGAAACTCTTAGTTGTAGGTGAGATCAGCTAAGGGAATCAAGTACATAGCATCCTGCTGGGATCAAAGACGTAAGAGCATAATTGTACCTTGGATCAGTGTGAGATTGGTTGGGGTTCAACTACAGTCCAGGCCGAAGTTAATTTGGAGTAGGCTAGTGTCTGTAGCGGCTTAATACAGTGTGTGTTCAATCTTGACTAGGTTTCGGGGTTTTTCTGCATTTGCGGTTTCCTCATTAACAAAATTCTGGTGTCTGTGTTATTTCTATTCCGCATTATATTTGTTTATATAATTGAAATATCACAGGTTGTGCGTTGTTCAATCAATTAGAATATCCGACCTTTTGGTTGTTGATTTAAATTGATTGACACTTGGATATTGGTATTTGGTACCATCCAAGTTATCTTTCTTTGATAAAGACTCGCAGATTTCCATTTGCTTGAGTAAAGATCAAATAGAGAGATTGAGATATAAACTCTTTGATATACTTTTTATCTAGATTGAGTCTGACTGTCTAGTTGATTCTCTAGAAAGTATATTGGAGTTTGTCCATACATATTGCTAAGCGAAATATTGGGTGTGGTTGTTGTACCCCTGCTTTTTCAGCGGTGATAGCTTTGGATGCTTCTCGGACTTGATTTTCACTAAAACCCAAGGAATCGAAGAACTGTTGAGCCAAAACAGTCTGAGAGAATTTACTATCAATTCCATTCGTATCCGGAAAGATTGTTGTTTCAGCAACCTCACAGACTTCTTCTTCTTCCGCGTCCTCCCAAGGTCTCCAGGCTTCTCCCTCAGTGGGTTCGTGTGAAATCATCATAACTTGATGCTGAGGAAGCAGATCACTCTTGATGCTTTGCTCTCCTATCTCCAGCTCACCTCTAGCTCGCTTTCTTTGCACGACGCACCGAAGGGAATAACATTCCACGGTCGGATGGTGAACTCTTTTGTGGTAATGGCAATACCGCTCGTGTGTCTTATCCGCCGTGGTAGGTTCTGCTGATACGAGCGGGAGAGTTTCTTCCTTGTTCGACACCCATTGTTCCAAAAGTCTTACTATCTGTTCTTTACTGCACGGTAACGGCGGTGGCGGGTTAGACCTTCCTCCATCCGTTCTTCCTCTCATTCTTCCGGACTGTCCTCCACGATAGGATCCAAAAGCAGCTCTGCTTTTTCCTCTTTCACTTCCTTAATCATTGTAAGCTGGTGTAGACGCGGCGTTAACAAAATGTTTTTGCCAAATGTGTCCGCTCGCTCCAGAATTCATAACGTCCTCACAATCCGATATCCGGGCCACAGGTTCTTCGACTTCCACAAAGGTTTGAAATTTGAAATTGGTCAGATTTAAGTGGAAAACAGTGTCCATTCCTCTGATGCAGATTTCCACCAAGCGCTCCTCTGGGATATCCTCGTGACATTCTAACATAAATTCTCAGAATCGAGTGATATATTGCCGATCTCTTCTCCTACCCGCTGGATGCACCTTCCTAGGTCAATTGTCGTGACCCTTTTCTGGGCGGAATAAAATTTCTTCAAGAAAAGTTATACCATAGCGGGCCATGAGCTAATACTTCCGGGTTTCAAGTTATCATACCAAGTAAAATCATTGTCTGTTAACGACTTTGGGAATTCCCGCATGCAAAGGCTTTCGTCCTGCGTGTAGGCATTCATAGCTGAAAGGAAACGACTCATATGCTCTCGTGTGTTCCCCTTTCCTCCGTATGTTTTAAACTTTGGCGATGTGTAGTCCTCCGGATACAAGTAGTCAGCGACTTCCACGGAATATGGTGGTTCCAGCGAGTCGTAGGCATCGTGTTTTATCACTTGATAATTAGTCTCCAGATATTTCTCAATCGCGTCCTCCGTCATGCCCGGGATGGTATTCTTAGCATTGACTGTTCTAGGGGTTACTATGTTTTGCTCCCTCGCTCGCTTTAGGATCCCACGCAGTTCTTGATGCCTTTTGATAGATGCGTCTAACTCCTCTTGTATTTCAGACATTTGTTGCTCGCTTATTTCAGCCATAGCTTTTTCTTTAGGAATCTCTCCTTTCTTTTGGGACGCTCTTGCACCCTGAGATGCTCCTACTCCTTGAAAAATGGGTGTAGTAACCACCGCGCAGAAACGTATCTCATCATCACTCTCTCCGTGCACATCTTCTACGGAAACATGGTCCGGATTTGGGAGTGCTCCACCCACTGGTACTTCCTGGCTCGCACTTGGGAGTATCATGCTAGAAGAGAAGCTAAGAACCTCCCACTGTGGTCGCAATGTTGATAGGGTAAAACGTGGGAAGGAGGAACTAGCCATAATCACAGAAAGTACTCCCAAGCAGTAAAGAGGTTTAGGGAAGTAATGGTGGGTTAATGATATCCCAATAAGTGTGCCCTCTTTCCCCTTTTATAATGACTATCTTATGAATAAATGCCCATAAGATTAACATATTACTAAACTACCATTTCCTTTTCCTTAAGTTAATGCTAAAACCCTAAGAGGCTTTCCTCTTGAGTTGAAGCCCACTTACCTTAATATGATCTTAGATGGACTAGAACTATCCCATCTTAGTGGGTTAGTCCTAGTCCCCTAATCTCCTCATCCTAAAAGGGACCCTTGATAGGCTAAAGGGGCCATCTATTTAGGATGGATTATTTTCATGTATCAACACCGGCCCCATTGTGAACACAAAAGTAACGAAGATGCCTTCGTGTCCACAATCAATATTCGCAATGCATATAAAATAAAATAATCGAAATCAGTAGATATGCAGGTAATAAAATATGCCTTCGGATCTCATCGTCGGTGCATCAATGATAATTAAGCTAAACATGAGGACAACGTTGGCCGGAATTTAAACAACATGAATAAAGACATAGAAATGTAAGTGCAGAAAATAAATGAGACGCTGATTTACGTGGTTCGGCTCTAAGGCCTACATCCACGAGGTACTGGGGGTTCACTATGGATTGATCGAGGTTACAATAGCTCAATTGAATGACTTTGAGTAAGGAAAGAAGGTGAAATTACATGGACATAACTCATACTTAATGCTTACTCTTTTCTCTCTCTTTAATGTTTTTCTCTCTAAAATTGGTCGACCCCTTCTCCTTTGGTGGAGTAGGGTATTTATAGACTCTTTGTGTGGGTCCCCCTTATCGTCACAGTTGTTATCCAATGTCTTGGTATGTGTGCGCGTCCCGCAGATTATCATCGTGATGTCCCGAAGATGCCCCAATGGTACTACGTTACCACGAAGATCCGCCTTTGTACGAACCACATGAAGTTTGACACCCGTCATCTGTTCGTATCATTTAATGTGGTAGATGGATAAATTCCCACGCCTTGGACAGTTGTAGCAGCAGTTGTCTTTTCGATGTCAGCTAGTCTTCATCTTGTTCGTTCAATTCAAATTCGTCTTGGGATGGGATAAAGTGAAATCCGAGCTGCTATTATGCTTCGCGGGTATCTTCTCTTCAAGTATTCCTTGGTCCTTTAACCGTTAGATATATAATCTGATGACCACGTGGCAGATGATGGTTCGAGGTCCCAAATATTGCTGGGTGTTTAAACATGGCATCTATTTCTGATGCCCCGGTGTTGTATGACATCCATGTGTACATATCCAAGACACGTTGTTGGTGTTAATTCGGTACACACACCCACTTTTCCTATTTCTCATCCCCTCACAATTGATAAAATTAATCTACTTTTACAATTTTCATTTCTCCTATTTACCACCTATAAAAAAAAATTGAAATTTATAAAAATCAAACATATTTGACCATAACATTTTTACTTGTTTTCTTCTTCAATCTTCTATTTTCGTTAACAAAATTACAAAACCAGTAAAAATCCATCATGCTAGATTTCTATTCAATTTTTATCGTACATCTTTTCCTTTTATCTTTTATCAAATTAATTCCTTCATGCCTTTACATATTTTCCTTTTATCTTTTGTCATTTTAATTCCCTCATGCCTTATGCGAGTTTATCGGCGATTAATACATAAATCATTATTACGGAAAATTTTCACCATTGAAAATCTAGGAAAAATTGTTTAAATTGTTCAATAATATATACTGAAAATGCACCTCTTTTCATTCCCACAGTCTTTAAGATCCTTTAACACGGGAATAGCATATGTTGTTTGTCCTTAACAAGGTTATATTTGGATTTTGATTTTCTTGTATTTTGATGTTCTTTCTCTTTTAAACAATCATGTAATCACTTTTTAGATAAGAGATGTGGTTTGATAGCTCAAAAAAAAAAAAAAAAAAAAAATCTCACATCATTGCCAATATTCTCAATCATAAAAAGAGGAAAAGAAAATTGATAGACTGGGAGGATCCATGGACACTCTTAGATGGACAAAGTCGGACAAGATTTACGCCATTTTCTCCGCAATACCCAAACGATAATGAATTTAAGTCTAATATTTTGATGGTATATTCTTATTATAAGACTCTACATTCGTACAAAAAATGAGCACAATTCGAGATGTATAAAACCACCATCTACCGTTTGAATATCAGCCGTTCAAAATTAACGGTGTAGATGGTCAGGTTTGCTATCTCGAATTGCATTCATTTTTGATAGGAATATAAAGTCTTATAATAGGAACATATCATTAAAATATTAGACCTAAATTCATTGTCGTTTGAGTTTGCCGGAGAAAATGGCGCAAATCTTGTCCGACCTTGTCCATCTAAGAGTGTCCATGGATCCTCCCTCGAAAATAAACTCAATTCATTTATTATTAGATGCTTGATTATGGCCAACAAGACAACTCATCACAGTACATTTTTCTGGGTTACTACATAACAAGCTCTGAAGTCTGAACAAGTAGTTAAACAATCCTAGTGAAATCAAGAAACCCTAACTTTGACTAAACCTTAAGAATTAACTCAAAGCCCTAGAATCTACATACGGTGACATATTAGAAAAATAGCACAGGAAATTAGTAACTCATCATGAAAATTACGACTACACTTTGTAGCATGCTGATGGGAGTGGTTCATAAGCAAATGGACCAACAGTGTAGAGCGCAAATGGAAGAGGTTTAGAACTTTTAGATGGCTTGGCGGACCTCAAGTAAGCCCCACTTAGACCCCCGTTCATGTGTGTAGAGTGTTGGCACTTGGAGTGGGTTGGTGGTGAATGTAGGTAGACTCTGCACCTCTTCTTTGCACCAAATTCGCTCACCTTCTTTGTGGGTGGGATGAAGAAAAAACCTCCCTTGTCTGTCACAGCACTTAGGATTAGTGGGTTATCTTGAGGCTTGCCGTGACATATCATCTTCACCGTAGCACCTACAACAATAGGACGACATTAAACTTGATCCTTAACATGGACAACATTATAACAGCTTTTCTTTCGAGGAAAAGAATCGATAAACCAGTTTATGGAAAATCGCTACAAACTTGACCATCAGGTGACCGGCCATTTGATTTGACCAAAATATACAGTGACTAAAAATCTAACTAAATGGAAATAAACATTTGTTCTTGAGAAATTTTTAAGAAATAAGTAATAAATATTCTTAAAATGCTAAACTTTGATTATAGTTAAGAATCACTCTACATATTAATTTCGAGCTGCACTGATAGATGAACTAACCTGGGAGAGGTTGGCCTGAGGGGGTGCAGGAGGTGCGATGCACCAGGCCCATCTCAGGCCAAGGCCTTTTTTCAAGCAAAAATATTAAGCCCACTAGTGACATATTTATGGTTTCTCTCTTCTATGAAACTGATTATTCTCATTAGTACATATGAAACTGATTATTCTCGCTTTTTACAATACCAATCACTTTTGCAACTAGATGGAGTATCTCGGATATGTTATGATGGGGCTTTCCAACTTTGCGAGTGTCTGTTTTTCTTTTCAATCATTTTCATCGTTCTATCTGAATGTGTTTAGGCCTTATTTGGTGTTATCGTTTCGTATATGCAGTTTTGAGTCTCAAATTTTGACATCAAATTTTAAACTTAACTTCTTTTTATGCGTTTTCATTGTTTATGCCTGTTTTGAATGGCGATTCTTATATGCAATTGCCTGCAGAATTTTTTTGGTTGTTGTTTATGTACATTTCTATGTGAATTATTCATTGTACACATTAAAATTACTTACATGCATTGACAATTTGTTTGTTTCCTTTGCAAAGGGAAATGCGTGCAAAAAAGATACAAAGCTCATCAATTTGGATGAAGTTCTGGATACCGCGATGTCGTGCAAAGCAAACTTAAACATTCCATATTTACGTCACTGAAACGGCACAAGTAATTCCCTGGTATACATATATATACTCCCTCCGTTCCAATTTACTTGTTTTTTTAGGGTTTCTTTTGTGTTCCAAATTAGATGATAGTTTTAGTATTTTTTCCCCAATTCTCACTAATTTACCCCTGCTTTGGAATCACACCAGAGAATTAATATTCATCGTAATCAACACAAAACGAATGGTGAGAATTAATATACCCCATGGAGGATATATACTCAATCTTGGAATATTTGGTAGTACATCCCAAGTAAATTGTTACGGGATTGATAACTTTCCTAGAATCTAGAAACACAAAACTAGGCTATTTAACTCTTTAAGTAGGAATTATTATGGGTATTATTGGAAAGATTTTACTCTCTCTGATATTTCTTAATCTCCGTGAAAAACTCTACAACGTCAAGTAAATCGGAACGGAGGGAGTATCAATCGGCTTAGTTTCATTTTCTCATTTCTACTCGAAATTGTAGGGAAATAAAATTGAACGTAAATAGGCCCTGCGATTACGTTCGCATCGGGCCCTAATACGCACAGGATCGGCTCTGGAGGTACAGAGTGCATAAGGGTATCGTGGCCAACATCTACGCATGGCTTGCAGGAAACATATCCTTGAACCGCAACAAGCCTTCTTAGTGCAACTGGAGATGGATTTGGAACATGAAAGGGGTGTGCTTCAATACTAAAAGTAGTGCAGAGAGAAATGAAAAGCACTAATGGTACCAGAACCTTAGACATAACCATTTTTTTGTTTCCCAGCTCTATCTTATTTTCCATACCGAAAATTGTAAATGATATATCTTGATTATGTAGCAGTGGTGATTCTAGAGACACTGATGATATAGTGGAGCAACTTGGAGTCTGAGGTGGGCCATGACCACGATTAGAGATATTAGTACAAAAATAAACTCGTAGGACTCACTTCACCTAAAAGGATAAAACTAACCCCCGAAGATAACAACATCAAAGAATCTGTTTAGATAAAGTAGAAGCTTCCACGAGAACAGGGTGTATATTAGTATTTTACAGTAACTCTGTGCCTTATAAATTGTTAATTGTCATCACATAAATATAAAAAAATTGATTGGTTTTCTAGTTTTCGTTTCCCGTAGGCATAAACAATCAACTTGAGATTTGCGCTAAAAGAATCTGAATTGATATTTTATGATATTTGAGCCATGCTATGGCTTGTTAAAGAACGCGAAATTGGGGATATAAAAAGGAATAGGGATATTGATTACTTGTCCTAACCCATGGTGTGTGTTAAGGAGTGATTTTTGGGAATGAAAATACTAAAATACCCTTTGGTTAATTAAAAAAACATTATGAAAATACCGTACTACCCTTTCTACTAAAACATTAAAATCAAAAAACCAAAACATATCCCCTATTCTCCCCAAATCAGTTCCGGCACTCTTAGGTTTTTAAATATTTTTTTTTCTTCCATCTTCTTCTTCATCCGTTCTTCATCGTCGATTCAAAAATTTCTTCGTCGATTAACCTACCAGAATCATAAACAATGCCTCCACGAAAGAAACCAGATGCCCAATCGAACTCAACATCGATTGCTCAACAAAAACAGGCAGAAAGACTTGCTAAGATTGCTCAAGAGCAAGAACACGAAGAAGCAACATTCTCTGACGATCAACTACTCAGAAATATGGCTTCGTGAGAAGGTAAGTCATTTAAAACTGTTTTAATTAGTGTTTCAATCGATTTGTAGCTATGGGTTTAGGTTAGAATCGCGAACCCTAACTCAAACAACTTGAGTTTCAGAGAGTACCTAAGACCGATATTTGGATGAACACAAGACTGCGATTTTGTATTCCTATTGTTCAATCTAGGATGAATACAATCTTGGTTTCCAACACCAGATTCACCGAAACCGAATTTTCCCTACCGGCATTCAATCTAGGATGAATACAAAGTGCTTGGGTTATTAGTACCGGCAGTGTTTGATAACAATTCGTGTATGCCGGTAGTGGACTTAAAACATACAGGAAAGTTTATGAATTTGTCACCAGTACCGGCATAGATTTTGGGCTGCATTGTATGCCGGTTTCGGGTACCGGCATTCTTTTGTAATAAAATTCGAGCATGCCGGTAGTGGACTTAAAACATACAGGAAAATTGTCACAAATACCGGCATAGATTTTAGGTTGCATTTGTATGCCGATACTTGGTACCGGCACTGTCGATAGTCAATGTGTACTGCCGGAACATTGTACCGACGTGGTTTATTTTAAGGTAGTCAATGCCGGTACTAAAACTGAAGGTGAGTTGTCTTATATTCATTGCTTTCCGTGTGCTTACGATATAGGTCAAAAGCAAAGGAAGCTAACAAAAGAAAAACTAAAGATGCTGTCACTAAGAGAAGAAGGAAGGACGGTCTTGATACTCCTCGGTCTCTGCCTCCTCGAGGGAAAGATGAAGGTCGTAAGATACGTTTGGGGGCTGGTACAAGAGGGATAATTTGGGAGAGTGGTAGTGACGACTTGCAAACCGTGAGCACGATGATCAAGATGAGCAAGATGAAGAGGAAAGTCAATTAGCAAGCCAAAGCGAAGTTGGTGGCCCAAGTCAACAACCAACACAAGGCAATGGCAAGAAGGGCAACGTCAAAGTGAAAGTTAAAGGTTCCCACCTTCCTCATATTAATGACATGATACCTGACCTTGAACGTGGTAAAATTTGGGGCGAAGCTCCGGAACCAAAAACACTATTTGGATACAAGCACTCGTGGGCTCGTACTATCTATCAAACCTATGTAAGCATTTTCTATCTAGTACATATGTATTGTTGTGTATTTATGTAAAATCTCTTAATTGTATTGTCTCTCCTAATTGTAGGATCATAAGAAGGTTGTGCGTGTTTGCCGAAACCAAGCCGTGGATGGTTGGGATTTGTCCGAGGAATGTGAAGAGGTCCAAGCAATAGTAAAGGATTCTGGTCTATATGCTTTGGTTGAAAATTATGTGAAGCCGGATTCTGTTACTGTCAATTGCTTCGTCGAAAGGTATCATGGTGAAACCGATACCATGCACTTCCCTTTTGGGGAGATGACCTTCATCCCTGAAGATGCTCAGAACATTCTAGGCTTGAATGTTATCGGCAAATCAATTGCGAAGGAGTTGAGTCTCTCGGACCTAGAATGGTCGAAGTTGCACGGTCTGACTAACAAGTTGTTTGGTTGGGACTACAAAACTTCTGTGGAGAGCTTTTATGAATCCACGTCTGGTAAGACAAAGACAATCAAGTTGACGCTGCTTAAGAAGAATTTGAAAACACAAAGAAAAGAAGTTTGGAGGATGGATGGGACCCTAAACAAATTCGTTATCTTTTGTCATTCGCCTACTTACTGTTATACATCTTGGGCACTAGGGTATTCCCTGACACCAATGGCAACAGGGTTAGTGCGAACTACCTTCAGTACTTGGATCCGTCGGAAGATGTCTATAATTATTCTTGGGGCACAACGGTAATGGCACATTTGATGATGGAGATGAGAAGGGCCTCTAAGGCTAAAACCAACCAATTTGTCGGGAATTTCACTCTACTGCAGGTAAATTTGTTCTTAAACTTATGTTATTATGTATATTGTTCATATGTACTCTTATCGTGAACTTAGAAACGAAACTTATTGCTTCACATTCGAATAGGTGTGGGCTTATGAACACTTCCCAACCTTGTTCAAGGTCTACCCCTCCTTGAAGATCATAGACCTTCCAGAACCCGATACGCCTATAGCTAAGAGATACGAGTTCAACAATACTCCAAAGCCCGGTAACATAGGTCGACTGATCGATATGAGATTTGCTTTGGACGCAATGAGTACCAAATATGTTGTGTACCAGCCGCCATCGGAAGTTCACGCATCCTTATGTTGTACGCCCGGATATCGTAGTTGTTCCTCCACCACCAGCACATCCCTCCACAACTCCGGAAACTGTACCCGCACTTGTACAGCTTGTTACGTTGTTGGTACGTACGTCTTGTTCATTTCCATTCTTTTAATTTATGTCTATGAACTTATACAATTGTACATACTAAGTACATGTATAAAATTTCCTTAACAAATCACGGATTGGAAATTTGTCAAAGTTCTTTAAGAAAAAGAACAAGAAAGGAGAGGTGCTTGACCCGAGAAAGAAATGGAGAACGTCGAGCAAAAGATGGACAAAATTGAAGATCCAAGGCAAAAGACTTGTGGGGCGAAAAGAAGAAGAGGGTACACAAGAAGCCAAGAACCGAGTGATCGTGTGTTTATTCTATAGTATTAGTTTGGTTTGAACAATCTAGTGTTGGTTTATGTTTGTTTGTGTGTCTTGCTAAACTCTTTGCTTGACTTGGTTTATGTTTGATTTGTTTTCGGATTGGAACCACATAACTTTGGAGTTTGTTCTTGTATACAATCTAGTATTTTTATTATATTTATTATTTTGATAAACTTGTGTCAAATTACCTCTTTTACAGAGTTTGAATGTGCCCAGATCACTTAAATTTCTAAGTTTTTCTTCATTACCGGCATTCTCGAGAACAATAACAACAATGCCGGTTCTCTAAATGACAGAGTTCCGGCATTTAACTGTGTTTGGATACTATGCCGGTTTTCTGTAATCTCCATGACAAATATGATTTTGACATAAAACCGGCACAGTAATGATGTTAATTTTAATGCCGGAAAGGTCACTGATTTATCTGGAAGTTTTTTCTGCATTTCCGGCATGGGTTTAAACGAAAGTCTACGCCGGTACACAAGTTCCGGAGTTGTAAATATAAAACACAACTATGCCGGCATGAGCATCAAAATATGATTTAATGTTTACAATTCAGACTTCCAAAAAAACAAAACGTTGCGTACTACTGAACCACATAAATCCAAATTACTCATCGTCGCCTCCACACGTAATGGGTTGCATCTTCTCCTCTTGGAGCGGTTTTTTGATAAGGCCAACGCATCCCAAAATTGGTGATTCTCCTCATACGATGCCATCCATCCCTTCCAGATATTGGGATCTAGACCCTTGTTTTTAATCATCCCACATATAGGTGGCAATGGAAAATTTTCTTTCAGTTTTAGAATAACGAAATGATTACCGTTCACGAACGCCAAAACAACTCTTCTCTTCTTAAGGGATCCTTCGCATTTTTGCCACTTTGGGGTAAATGTTACTTCTACAGTGGGGGTAAAATAATGAACAACACATCTAAATGTATCCGCCACTAGATGCTGGTAGGCCTGGAAAGATGTTTATATTAATGCCTACGAGTGATAACCGCAAGTGCACGGCGTCTATCGGAGACGTGGCAAGTACGGGTCGAACCACAGAGACTTGTGGTGCCGTATGACTCTAAGGCTTCCTAAACTGAATTCCCAGCAATGTAACAATCTTATAGTTTGTCGATGCGACTGAGATTAAGTTCTGATAATGAAATAAATAAAATACAAACAGTGCTAATAAAAGGGGTGCTAGGGTTATCAATTTCCACCACTAATTCCTAATATGTGTTCAACTCAGTTGAGTTTCTTATTCCTGTGACAGTTAGGGATAATGTTTCAATCTTATCACTAGCTCTATCACCTAAGGAGTTTCACCTGGGGATAGCTCAATTTATCAGCTAAGGGTGCTAATTCAGAGTACTAGTTGTCTAACTAAGCACAACTAGTCAAGGGTTAGCACTAATAATTAAAGTATGAGCTGAAACACTCTCACTACAATGTTAGCCTAACTACAATGAATACAAGGCATGCATTGTGAGAGCAGAGTAATGAGGTGTTAGAATTGAGCATATCTGATACATTAAGCACTCAAGAACATTCAAGCAAGATTGAAATCATATCAGTGAATTAGGGTTTCAATGAAACCCTAGCAAATAATTTAGAACATAAATAACAAATTAAACACAAATTACTGCTCTGGCTACTCCAGGCATACCCAAAAACATCCTCTACCTCTTCTATTTATACATGCACAGAATTCCCAAAACCCTAATTCTCAAAACAGCAATTAAAGTCATACCCTCTCGCCCATACTGCTTGAATCGTACTCCTCTCTTGTCTATTCGGCTCTGCAACTCTTTTGATGTTGATGTTAGAGAAACCCTAATACTAGTTATCTCAACCCTAGCCTCTAAGTTAGAAGAAGCTACGGGTAAAGATGGCTAGAACTAGGGTGGTGGACGAGTTGTTGAGGCTGGCCATTGTCTTGACAAGAGATGGTGGTGATGGAGGAAGGTGATGAAGGTGGCAACTGCAGCAGGTATGGTCGGGGAGAGGGGAATGGGTTTTGCAGAGGAGTTGGTCGGAGAAGAAAGAGAAGATGGAATGGGAAATGAGTTCTCTCGATAGGGTATAGGGTTAGGAGGTTTCGTTGTGAGGTGGGGATATCAAGATATGATGAAGAAGTCGGAGCGAGCGTAGGATTTAGCGGGTGAAGATCTTAACGGCTCAGGATATAGGCAGTTCTGGTGTTGAGCGGAAGCAGCAAACTTCGATGCGCGTGGAAGCAGCGAGCGTTGGATGAAGATCTAACGGCTCAGGATAAGCGGGTTCGGATCCGGGTCATGGGTAGCTCTAGCCCATGTCTTGTAAATGAGTTGCTACTTGTTGGGTTGCAACTGATGCGCGCGCGGGCTTTGCCTTTCTGCTCCATAGACGCTTGCCTCCAACTTTCTGCTCTTTTGGCTCCTCAGATTCTCCGAACTTTCTTTATTACCTAAAAACACAAAATTAATTAATACAAATATTTATTCTTGAAAACAAAGAAAATACGAGAATGGGATAATATCTGATTTCTAAGCGCAAAAGATGAGTAAAATGCCAATAAAAAGGTGTATAAATATGCACTATTTGGCACTCATCAAATACCCCCAAACCTGAATTTTAGTTGTCCTCAAGTGAAACAGAAATGAATAAATCCTAACTATACCCCTGTCGCAGGTCTCTCGAATGCATTTAGCGTATGCACTAAGCCTTTAAACCCCTAGGTGTCCCTAGTGGACGAGTTGTAGTCTCGTGAGGGTTTACCAGAGGTGTACCCACAAAACCTTCTCCAACTTCAGAGTGTAAAAGAGTCTCAAGCCTCCAAGAAGCTATGAGGACATAGAATTTCTGCATGCTAGTAACAAGAAGTTAGAACTACCAAAGAACGCATTCTCATCCTTAAGTGATGAGCGAGAAGTAACCATACCATATGAAAGAATTCGGATTCGATTGTGATCATAAGCCTCGACTTCCGCCTCACCATTAGGGTTTTATGATAATTGCACTCAAAAAGATCGCTTTTTTAGTCTCTCATGTGTGCAGCGGGAATAAAGAGAGAAATCCCGCACACGTTGTAGGTAAGAAGGATAACCTTCCTAAATAAAATATGGAGACTCCACGAAGTGTGGACAAAAAGAATCTTTTTCGATGATCTCTAAGAAAGGAAATCAACCATTAGCAAGGATGGGAGTACTCACTTACCTTCTCACCCGATCGGCAATTAATATCACTCTCTCATAAGAAACCATAGAAACGTCTTCAATCTTTGGTCTTCGGTCTTCAACTGTTGATGACGAACTTCTGAACTTTACAAAAACTTGACAAACATACATTTTTTTTTTTTTGACTTACAATAAAACAATAAAACTTAATTTTTCACAAACTTCATTAATTCTCATCTTCTTTTCTTTTCCTTTTCTTTGTTGCTTGTAAACCTTGGACTATCTCAACTTTTCTTTCAATATTCTTATGATGCTCCGTTTGCTGACGATGATGTGTTTCTATGGGTCTGTTGATTGAGAGAGAGAGAGTGATGCTAACTGCAAATCGATATTTAGAAGGAGTTTTCATCTTTAAACGTCACCCTCATGATTGACAAAAACTAGCACTCAAGAGATCAAAAGTAGTGCTGAAAATGGTGCGAAGTTGGGTAGCTCACCATTCCTACCCGGAATTGACGTACGGTGACACACACTCTAACAACTTTTCTAGAAAGTTGCAAAAAATTGAAGGTTGGTGCCTCACTTGATGTAAAATGGGTAGTCTCCACTATGGGTGATCACAATTCTACTACCGAATATCTAAACAACACCTAATTTGCCCTCCGGTATGGTTAAATCCAACTTTAACGCTCTAATCAACTAAGAAACCCGATTGCGTTCTCCAGTACTTCCAATTTCTGTTATTTCGGTCAGAATTTCTATGTAAACATAGCTAGAAGCATGCTAGTGACTCTAAAATCTCTAAAAGTTGGAGGTTTTTATTTACAAAAAGAGAGTTTTTTTTTTTTATGAAAATAAAAGGTTAAAAAGACTAAAAACTCTATATGCAAATGCACCCCCAAACCTAAATCAAACATTGTCCTCAATGTGTCAACATATAATACAAATTTAAACAGTCACATACCATGAGAACCATGCTGATAAGAGAAAAGGGAAGAGATTACCGGATATCGGTGGGAGCAAGGTTGGAGCTTCATTAATCAAGGCTAGAATCCAACATTCTCAGTGGAGATCATATCGGATTAGCACAAAGTATGCACAAGAAGACTCAACCGATTCAAGAAAGAAAATTTTAACAAGTCCTACTGGATTATATACAATGAAAATTCACCATATACTAACAATCTAAAGAGTTGAGGATCAACCCAATAGAAAATATATACAAACATCAACAGTCTTACACAAATATAATATGAGAGTGCAAGTAAGACTGCATATGTGAATGAGTTTCCCCCAAACCTAAACTTGTCAATAGATGTGTTTGAGAGCACAAAATCTTGCAATTTTAAAGGTACATCATGCAAAAGGTCTAACTCAAAATGAGTTTTGCTAAGAACAGGAAGACATACATATTCCAACTGTGGTTCCCTAAAGGTGTTATACTTTGATGCAAAATAGTCCAAGAGGACTTGGGAAGCACAAAGTTCTAGGCCTAAATTAGGCATTTTCAGAAAAGTTGGTTTTGCAATTTTGTTACAAACTACACCTAGGTTTGGTGGAGGGGTTTCAATTTGTGACTTAGGAGAGAGGCTAGGTACATCTAAGTTGTTTTCATGTATAAAATCATTTGCACCATCACATACTTTCCTAAAGTCAGAAGAGGGTAAATCATGTTCACCTGCATAGAACAATTCATCAATCTCCAGGTCATATTCATCATCATTCTCATGTATAACATAACCAGGAGAGATATCATGTTGTAGCCTAGGTATGGAATCAGGCACATGCATTGAATCATCTGTGTCAACAGACAATTCAGCTATTCCTAGGTCACAAACAGGTGGTATAGCATGCTCATTTTCACAGGACAATTCCACAGGTTCCACATCAGCATCACATGTATGAATATTAGAAGAAGCATCATTCATAGGGTTCACAGAAGAGACGCCTAACGTCTCTGAACCAAAAGATTCCATCATATTTTCTGCATGCACATGCTCTTCTAACATATCATATTCATCATCATCATCATCATAACAAAAATGCATTTCCCTATTAGCATTTCTAGTATACTTATTTACCTCTAGATTAGGTTCATATTCAGTGTTAGTTGCATGAGGAGGATTAGAAACACTATTTTCAAGATTTACTTTATTAGGGACAATAATCATCCTATCATGAACTGCCTTCCATTCTTCCTTTTCTAAATGAATAAGGTTCATCTTTAAGAACATGTGACATTGTTCAATGGAGGGAGAGTCTTCAATAGTGGGTATGCAAGTTTCATATGAATAATCATTAAATGGTTGAGCACATGGTTCACTAGAGAAGGGATGATCATGCATGTTGCTATATGGATGGTCATGTATTGCATTCAGTTCAAGCCTAGCATTTTGCTCCATGAGAGTTTCCATTAGTGATTGTAAACAAGGAGTCGGGGGTGGATAGAATTGCTCATCCTCCCATGGTGGTTGATGATACATGTGGTCATAATGATTAGGGTATGGATATTCAAGGTCAGGGCCGTGAGAAGGCTCATAGTATTCCCTAAAATCACTATGGTATGTGGGGAGTTCATATTGTGAAGCATGCCTTTAGGGAGGGAAGCGAAGAAGGTGTCATAAGCAAGCTCTCTAATGGATTTGTTTGTATCCCCAGATGCAGACCAAAATCTTGACATGATTTAGCAACTCAAATTGAACTCAAAGCCCAGTTGTAGTGGACTCAGTTTGGTTTATTGGGTTTCATTTGGTTTAAATGGGCTGATTTGGTTTAAATGGGCTGATTTGGTTTAAGAGGGCTTTGGTTTGGTTGGGATTTGGTTTTGTGGGCTGTAGGCTTGGTTATGTTCAAAGCCCATCCAATCATGTGTGTAAATGCCAATCATGCCATTTGACACAAGCTTATGCGGGCTTAGTTGGTTGCAGAGAACAAGTGGGCTTGTTTTAGTTTTGTGGGCTGTGTTTAGTTGAAGCAGCCCAGGTTGGGTGACATACAAGTTAACAGAGGGAGTATCCAACACTTATAAATGGCTTTATCTTTTACAAGATGTCACAGCCCAAATTTGGGCTTCATATTATTTGCAGCCCAAGTGCACGGTTTTAGGTTTTCGTGGGCTCTAGTGGTTGTGCCTTCAGTTTAGAGTGCAGCCCAGCTGTGTGGGTTTCAGCTTGTGCACAGATTAGCACAGCTTTTTGCAGAAAATAGCAATGCAATGCAATGCAAATTCACAGAAAAGAAATGACACAGCACAGGGTATCCAGCAGATTAACAGAGTATATCACTTACAGCATCATACATTCATCAAATTTCAGCACAATGTAGCTATGAACTCCACAGATGCAACAGATTAACAGATTAAGCAATGCTAGCACTTACAACATGCTCAGAGTTTGCAGGGTTCACACAAATTCTCAGGCAGGGTCAATCAGGTATAAGGGTACAGAGTGACTCAGCTCAACAGCTCACACAAGGTCAAGCATGAAAACTTGGAAACCTCAGTTGTAGCTCAAACTTACAGCTTCAGGGGGCTGGAGTTGAGCACATGATAATGCAAGATAGGGCTTAACAGCACAGATAGGCATAGAATAGCAATACACGGGGTCTCACACAAGGCACAGGGCAGAGCTCAGGGTACTTGTGCAATAAAAATAACTCAGGGTTTGCACACAGCACAGGGCAGACAAGCAAGTGCACATGAAAATCACAAAAATTGTATGAGGTGCTCAAGTTATCATGCAGTCAAGGTGGTGCTTTAGGTGAGCTACAATCGACTTCAGAGGTGATTGCACACAACACAAGTTCAACAGGGTCAGTTGACCTTTTATTTTTTTTTATTTTTTTTTGGTTTTCAATGGTTATGATCAGGGTATGCACACTTGTTTGCAGGCTAAACAACACAGGGTCAGGGTTATGCTCAGATGTGTTGGAGTCAACTGGGGTAGTTGATATCGACTATCACAGTTGACTTCACTTGGGAACTAAGGTCACAGAGCATACAAGTGTAAAGTTTTCAGGGTGCAGAGCATACATGGCACAGGGTAATACAATGTTCAATTACTCACCTCAAGTCCTGCGCTTTTCTTGTGTTCCTTGGGTTGGCTCAGCAGCTCAGCCACAGCAAGCATAACAAGCTCAGCAAGCACATCAAGTACCTGCTATCTCAACAAAGAGATTTAGTACCCATACTTGCTTAACAGAACCACTACAGAGTCAGCTAACCTAGATGAGGGTTTAGCAATGAGGTCAAAATGCAGCTGAAATGACACAACTGTGACAGACTAACCCACTCAAGCTTGGGCTCAGCAGCACCAAATGCTAAATGGGATGGCGAGTGCAATGTACAGATGCACTATGATCCCACAGCTGAGATGTTGTAAACTAAGTCACAGAGAGAATGATGCAAAGTATGCAAATGATATAATTACACTAAGTTACACTATGAGGCATAGATGCAGAGGTAGAAAGAAAATGTAACTGAGTTATACTAAGTGATACTAACAATGCAAGACAAGATGCAAGAATGTAAAGTTGCAAAAATAGAAAACTTTAACTAAGTTATGCTAATACAGGGCTACAAGTATCAATGGTTTAAACAAACTTCGGAGCCAATCTAAAAACTACAGATAAGTTATACTAACATAGAATTAAAACAACAATGCAGAGCATATATACAGGGGAGCAATGCAGGGAAAAGACTAAGAAGGAAAAGAAATGAAAGTTACAGCTAAAACAACAATACAAAGCGAATATGTACAGGGGTAGCTGAAAAACAGTGAAGAACAACCAATAATCGAAAGCAGCACACGCCAAGTCCCCGGCAGCGGCGCCAAAAACTTGGTAGGCCTGAAAAGATGTTTATATTAATGCCTACGAGTGATAACCGCAAGTGCACGGCGTCTATCGGAGACGTGGCAAGTACGGGTCGAACCACAGAGACTTGTGGTGCCGTATGACTCTAAGGCTTCCTAAACCGAATTCCCAAAGAATGTAACAATCTTATAGTTTGTCGATGCGACCGAGATTAAGTTCGATAATGAAATAAATGAAATACAAACAAAGTGCAAATAAAAGGGGTGCTAGGGTTATCAATTTCCACCACTAATTCCTAATATGTGTTCAACTCAATTGAGTTTCTTATTCCCGTGATGTTAGGGATAATGTGTCAATCTTATCACTAGCTCTATCACCTAAGGAGTTTCACTGGGATAGCTCAATTTATCGACTAAGGGTGCTAATTCGATACTAGTTGTCTAACTAAGCACAACTAGTCAAGGGTTAGCACTAATAATTAAAGTATGAGCTGAAACACTCTCACTACAATGTTCCCTAATTCTCAAAACAAACGACAATTAAAGTCATACCCTCTCGCCCTACTTTGCTTGAATCGTACTCCTCTCTTTGTCTATTCGGCTCTGCAACTCTTTGATGTTGATGTTAGAAACCTAATACTAGTTATCTCAACCCTAGCCTCTAAGTTAGAAGAAGCTACGGGTAAAGATGGCTAGAACTAGGGTGGTGGACGAGTTGTTGAGACGGCTGTTGTGCTGACAAGAGATGGTGGTGATGGAGGAAGGTGATGAAGGTGGCAACTGCAGCAGGTATGGTCGGGGAGAGGGGAATGGGTTTTGCAGAGGAGTTGTCGGAGAAGAAAGAGAAGATGGAATGGGAAATGAGTTCTCTCGATAGGGTATAGGGTTAGGAGGTTTCGTTGTGAGGCGGGGATATCAAGATATGATGAAGAAGTCGGAGCGAGCGTAGGATTTAGCGGGTGAAGATCTTAACGGCTCAGGATATAGGCAGTTCTGGTGTTGAGCGGAAGTAGCAAACTTCGATGCGCGTGGAAGCAGCGAGCGTTGGATGAAGATCTAACGGCTCAGGATGAGCAGGTTCGGATCCGGGTCATGGGTAGCTCTAGCCCATGTCTTGTAAATGATTTGCTACTTGTTGGGTTGCAACTGATGCGCGCGCGGGCTTTGCCTTTGCTCCATAGACGCTTGCCTCCAACTTTCTCTCTTTTGGATCCTCGTTCTCCGAACTTTATTTATTACCTAAAAACACAAAATTAATTAATACAAATATTTATTCTTGAAAACAAAGAAAATACAGAATCTGGGATAATATCTGATTTCTAAGCGCAAAAGATGAGTAAAATGCCAATAAAAAGGTGTATAAATATGCACTATTTGGCACTCATCAAATACCCCAAACCTGAATTTTACTTGTCCTCAAGTGAAACAGAAATGAAGAAATCCTAACTATACCCCTGTCGCAGGTCTCTCAGATGCATTTAGCGTATGCACTAAGCCTTTAAACCCCTAGGTGTCCCTAGTGGACGAGTTGTAGTCTCGTGAGGGTTTACAGGTGTACCCACAAAACCTTCTCCAACTTCAGAGTGTAAAAGAGTCTCAAGCCTCCAAGAAGCTATGAGGACATAGAATTTCTGCATGCTAGTAACAAGAAGTTAGAACTACAAAAGAACGCATTCTCATCCTTAAGTGCTGAGCGAGAAGTAACCATACCATATGAAAGAATTCGGATTCGATTGTGATCATAAGCCTCGACTTCTGCCTCACCATTAGGGTTTTATGATAATTGCACTCTCGTCGTATGCCTTTTGGGCTGTGCAATGCACCCGCTACTTTTCAACGTTGCATGATGAGCATATTTTCCGACATGGTAGATAAGTTTCTTGAGATTTTTATGGATGATTTTTCGGTGTTTGGTTCTTCTTTTGATGAGTGTTTGCATCACCTCACATGTGTGCTGATTAGGTGTAAGGAAAAGAGTTTGGTCTTGAATTGGGAAAAATGTCATTTCATGGTTAATTCAGGCATTGTTCTAGGGCATATTATCTCGGAAAAAGGCATAGAAGTAGACAAAGCCAAGGTAGATCTCATTCAACACTTGCCTCAACCTCGTTATGTGAGGGACATCAGATCATTTCTAGGCCATGCGGGTTTTTACCGCCGATTCATCAAAGACTTTAGTAAAATTTCACGACCTTTGCGCAATCTTCTTGCAAAAGATGTTGCATTTGTCTTTGATGATGCTTGTAAGGAAGCATGGGAGCAACTGAAGGCTCTCCTTACATCTGCCCCTATAGTCAGACCACCTGATTGGTCATTACCATTCAGCTCTGCAACTCTTTTGATGTTGATGTTAGAGAAACCCTAATACTAGTTATCTCAACCCTAGCCTCTAAGTTAGAAGAAGCTACGGGTAAAGATGGCTAGAACTAGGGTGGTGGACGAGTTGTTGAGGCGGCTGTTGTGCTGACAAGAGATGGTGGTGATGGAGGAAGGTGATGAAGGTGGCAACTGCAGCAGGTATGGTCGGGGAGAGGGGAATGGGTTTTGTAGAGGAGTTGGTCGGAGAAGAAAGAGAAGATGGAATGGGAAATGAGTTCTCTCGATAGGGTATAGGGTTAGGAGGTTTCGTTGTGAGGCGGGGATATCAAGATATGATGAAGAAGTCGGAGCGAGCGTAGGATTTAGCGGGTGAAGATCTTAACGGCTCAGGATATAGGCAGTTCTGGTGTTGAGCGGAAGCGGAAACTGATGCGCGTGGAAGCAGCGAGCGTTGGATGAAGATCTAACGGCTCAGGATGAGCGGGTTCGGATCCGGTCATGGGTAGCTCTAGCCCATGTCTTGTAAATGAGTTGCTACTTGTCAAGTTGCAACCCCGATGCGCGCGGGTTTTGCCTTTACGCTCCATAGACGCTTGCCTCCAACTTTCTCGCTCTTTTGGCTCCTCGATTCTCTCTGAACTTTATTTATTACCTAAAAACACAAAATTAATTAATACAAATATTTATTCTTGAAAACAAAGAAAATACAGAATCTGGGATAATATCTGATTTCTAAGCGCAAAAGATGAGTAAAATGCCAATAAAAAGGTGTATAAATATGCACTATTTGGCACTCATCAGATGCCCACAAAGCGGCATTCTCATCCAATATTCAGAAGGAAGAAAGTTCATCTGTTGCTCGGGCCCCAATACTTGAGCATGCATATCATCAAACCCCTCGCCTACACCAACCAATTTCTCATAAAAGCTCCTCTTGTTCACAAATTGTTCGGCCATCCTCATTCTAGCATATTGGCATGGTGTCATACCTCTACTAACTGCCGTGTCAAATATTCCTAATTGTTCAGTCACAGCATGATAGCCACAATTTCCATCTCCGTTGACATCATCCTTATATAAAATATACTCGCAAATAACCTCAGGAAGTTGGTCTATGTAATACTGTATCTTGGTATGATAACTTCTAATTGTCCTACCTGTTATGGGATCCTTATACATCTTCATATTACCCTTTTGTAACAATAATATATCCAAACCATCATCCTTAATCTCTACACTTGCAATGTCTTCGATATGTGATGGGAGTTCGTACTTCCTTGGCCTACCCTTCCCCTTGAACTAAAACTACGTCCAACTTTGCTATCACTTTGGTTTGTCACCACCTTTGCCTCGTCACCTTGTTGTTCTTTGTCACTTGATGATGATACCTTTGGCGGCCTACCCCTTTTCCTTGAACCTCCGCTAGATCGACTATGGGTATGGCTTCGAATGCTCACCTTTTTGTTCTTTGTCACTTGATGATGATACCTTTGGCGGCCTACCCTTTTCCTTGGAACCTCCGCTAGATCGACTATGGGTATGGCTTCAGAATTCTCACCTTGTTGTTCCTTGTTTCTTGATGATGATACCTTTGGCGGCCTACCCTTTTCCTTGGAACCTCCGCTAGATCGACTATAGGTATGGCTTGTAATGCTCACCTTGTTGTTCTTGACACTTGATGTTGATACCTTTGGCGCCTACCACTCTTCTTTGGAACCTCCGATGAGTTGGCTTTTGGTGTGGATACGGATTCCTTCGTTTGTTGTTGACTTAGTGGTTCCTTCCTTGGCCTACCTCTTTTGTTTGGAACCTGCGCTTCCACGAACCTTTGTTCGAAATCTCACATGCGGTTAGATCTCGTTTCTTACTTGCCGCGAGTTTTTCTTCACGTTGAGTCATTTCTATCAATTCTACCTTTGTTTTTTCCTTTTTGTTTTAGTTTGTGGTCTACCTATTGGATCTCCCTTTCTTGGCTCTTCGCTTTGTGCGATCCATGGACGAGTAATTAGCCTTAGTTGGCTCTAATAAGACTTGTCGACTTACCGAGGTTCCACGGAGTAAGCTTCAAGAATTCCCTTTGCCCCGTTCGTATCCCATGGAGATTGCCCGGGATCTCCCGAAGGGGGAGGGTCGAAAGATAGTTGCTTCCAAAACGGATCAATAACCTCAATAGGTATCACTTCTTCATACTTCACAAGCATATGATCTATTACGGAAGCCCCAATGAAGACATGTCGGGACAAATACACACATCACCCGGGTTTTCCGTAATTTCTCATATTCCATTTGTCTCATCATATGTTTTATTGCCCAATGAGAGACGTTGAATTCTATTCCCTGGAGCAACTTACCATAACGAAGAAATTGAGTCATCCTTTCCATTGAGCTTTTCTCAAAGCATCCTTGATCCTATTGATATCTTGCTTAAAGTATTGCTCCATTGCCTCGGTGGACCGTAACCACATTGCCTTGACCGGACTAGATGAGATCTTTAAATCTCCCATGAGCGGCCTCCACCGCACTAGTTGCTTCACTCTTGAAGTGTCTATACCGGTTTTTCCATGCACGCACAAATTTTCCTTGAACTTATCCAACCATTGAGTCCGACAATACCAGATTTGGCAATGGATATGTAGTTGAAGGAAATCCTACACTACACCCTAAATAATCCACACAACT